>LZPO01108085.1:10112-20879 GCA_001675575.1 Neotoma lepida | reverse complement strand
ACTGGTCTTGAATGCAAGATCCTCCTGTTTCAACTTCTCCAATGATGGATGGATCCTTTTTAATATAGATGTCTGGCTGTCAACCCCAGAAACTGAGGTCATTGGACACATGGAGGTTTAACAGCTCCCAGGGTGATTGTGACGTGGTGCCAGGCTTAAGGCCCACTGATGCAGTGTTTCCCAACATCACTGATGGTTGCAATTACCTGTGCTCTGCCTCATGCTCACCAGCTCACTGGCTTGGACAGCTGTGTATTTGCTAAGCATCCGGAGGGATGCTGAGATCAAAGGCTTCTCTCATATGCATCTTCTGTCAGCTTCACCATAACCTGGGAGGAAACAGGGCAGAGCTTAGCAGTTCCATTTGTCAACTGAAGCTCTGGAAGTAGAGCAATTTAGCCACAGATGGCCAATGAGTGGAATAGCTAGGGCCAGCATCCAAAGCTCCTGACTCTGACACATCACATATGTCCTGAACTAGTCTTCACTGTGCCAGTCTGGGAATTGAAGGATGAAGTTTGATTTTTTAATCCCTCAATCCTGCAACCTGCATCTCAGAGAAATGCTGTCCTTAAAGGACATCCTGGTTCTTTCATACTCCCTGATCCTCAGAGCCTCAAATTTCTCACCTTTTAGGACACACAGATGGCCTATTGGCAGACATGGGCATGGAGTTCTTCCTTTCTTTCCATTTTAGTCTTCCTCCTCCTTTCCTGCTTCCTCCTCTTCCTTTTTCTTCATTTTTCCCTTCTCATCCCCACACCATTTAAGTAGACTTAACATAGGAAAGTCGAGGTTTCAAATGAGAAAGAATCTGGTGAAGATGCTTTTTAGATAGTGTTGGGGAGCTTGAATGATAAAATATTCAACTTCATTTAAAAGTAGACACCATAAGGCTGTTTCTCCTGCTTTAAATATCAACATAATCAAAACATTGCCTTCTATATATACAACATTGCCCATAGATACAACAAAACAGAATATATACGGTGAAAATAAAAGGTCATAATTATCACTGTCAGAATATATTCTGCTTGGCAAAGCATTTCTAACGACTTAATATACTATTTATTTGTTTGTTTTTTGTTTGTTTATTGTCTGTCTCCCTGCACAAGACCACAAGACATGGGGCAGGACTTTATCTTACACTTAGTAGGAATTTACTCCTTTGTAGGAGTGCCCTTAGCGGGCTGCATCAGGTGCCACGTGTTTGATTTGGGAAAATATTGAAGCAATCACGCTCTGGAACCATAGCATCTGGGGGCCTGTCCTGCTTCTATTGCTCTGTTGCTGAAAGGTCTTGGGCAAATTTATTCAGCTTTCTGTGTCTCAATCTCTCCATCTCTAAAATGGACATAACCCCAGAACCTAACATGCTGCAATCCAGAGCAAGGAACTGACCACTGCTACCTCTGTTAGATAGGACCTGGGGTTTATATAGCCTGGAACTTGTGTCTGCAGGTCATCTGCCACTCCCCACACCTGCCACAGAGAAGGCCACTAGAGGCTATGAAACGGATGTGGAACAAGCTCTCCTCAGGACCTCAGGAGGGTTTGGGTCCCTTTCAACACTTTATTTTTCTAGCTTTATGACCTCCAGGAAATCTCTGTTGAGTTCAGTGACCTAAATGGAGGTTACTTGTTGCAGCAGCCTTGAGAAACAAGTATAATAGCCCACCCATCTTCCCACAGTCTTGGCTTCCCTTGAACAGATCTTAGAACCTGTAAGGGTCTAAGGAACAGGTATGAGACTCCCAACATCCCTGTTCCATGGACCGGTTTCCCTCACCAAGCTGCAAAGGTCAGACGGACCACGCCATCTACAACTGATGAGAATTGTGGTGAATAACTATTCCTTATCATTGGCTAACCCAGCCACTCTAGGAGCTTCTGGTGGCCACTCTGCTCCATGCATACCAACATATTGAGCTCCTGGTTTTAAAACCACAGCCTCATTTACTTCCGGGCACTTGGCCTACGGACTGAAAAATCTATTCCTATTCTCTCTTCCACAGGTGGGCTCCTCCATTCTCACTCAGAAGTTCTGTGCGGTAACACGTCTGAGCTGTGGGGTTCCAGATACTTGGTCAAGTGTTATTCTAGTGTGTGTGGTTTTGGATGAGATTAATATGCGTTAGTAAACTGAGTAACACAGACTACCCTCATCCAATCAGGAGGAAGCCTGAACACCCACCAGGCTCCTGGGACAAAGAGAATGCTGGATTGTGGAGGTGGGCCATTAGTCTTCTCCAGCCTTTGAACGTGAACAGAAATACAAGTTTTTCTTCAGCCTTGAGTCTGCTGGCTTTTAGCCTGGAGCTCACACTGCTGGCTCTCCTAGGTCTCAGTCCTTCGTACTAGGAGCAGAATTTACCTAGCCTGTACTTCCAGGTGGCCACTACAGAAGTAGAGTCATCTCAGCCTCTGTAATCACACATACCAATTCTTTCTAACAAATCCCCTTCTTCCTATCTGTTTGTCCTATTTGTTCTGTTATTCTGAAGCTCCTGGCACATATGCCGAGCCACCCATTTCCTCCCAGACCTAAGACCTTTGCTGCTTTGGCAGTTACAGGATTAAGAATCAGGGAATCAGATTCTGGTTCTATCTCTACTTTGCTCTGCTATGTCTGGCTTTGGGAGATAAGTCTATAAAGATAAGATCAACAGCACCAGACCTCTTATCTTGCTGGACTTTTGCAGCCAGCCATGTGACAATGGTACACTCGTAGCAAATAGAAATTTCCACCTCTCTACCTCCACCTTTTCACGAAGAGGCAAAAATCTCCCTCTCCCTCCTTTTTATCTTTGTATTTCCTGGCAGAGCTAAAAAGCTTTGAAGCTAGAGGGGGTCTGGAATGCTGACATCCGGGCTCTCCTCCTGTCTTAGTAAGTGGCTATGGGCTGGGGCTTTTTGTCCTCAGGGTCTCAGTTTCCTGTGATTAAAGTAAGGAGAGGGGTCCAACAGAATTGGAACACAGAATGAGAGATAATCATCTCCCAGGGACTTGGGCCCAGATGTCTTCAAGCTCCAATTCCCAGGAGTGGTTCAACTTTGAGTTTGGCGGGTGGTTCTGACCCTATCATTCAAGTCACATTTACCTAGCACCCTCACCCCTTCTGAGAACAGATTTGCTCAGCCATGAATGTGCCTGGCAGTTCAGCTGTTTGACTCACAACCCTGTGCTTGGAAAATATTTCTAGATAGCTTACTTACCTTTTGCAGGATTGCCATTATTTTCTAATGGCCAAGATTTCTTTCATGGGTGTTTCTTACTAATGAGAGACAATTTGTTTAACATACAGCAAGGTTTGTGGGTCTCCCTCATCTTTTTTCCCCTCTTGGCCTGAGTTTTTTTCTTCTGCCCTTTGTAAAATAAACAAAGAGTATGATGTCTTCAACAATCCTATCAGCTAGTTCTATTGGGCAACTGAGAGGAATGACAATAGTTTGTATTGGTTGGGCAGTGGCCCTGGAACCTCCATGAGGGGGTATCATAGAATAAATCATGTCAGATCCCCCAGCTCTTACCTTAAAGCTACCCTCATCATCTAGGTGTCTCCACAGAGATCTCATTTTCCATTCCGTGTTTACTTAACCCTACCATCCCTCCTCAAGGCCCCACAAGAGGAGCCTGACTTAATTTGTACTGGAGATGAGGATGGCAGTGAGGAATACTTCCCAGATGTGCAATTGATCACATGGACACTTTGGTTAAGACATCAGGATGAATTTCTTGACAGTGAGAGTTGTAAAAGACAAATAGAGAGGGCCAATCTGCCTGAGGATGGGGGGAGTGTCTTCTCTTTCTCCCTCCCTCCCTTCTTTTTGTGGGACCTCATTAATCAGAGGTACAACAAATGCCTTCAGATATGGCCCACTGGTAATCATCACTAGGGGCAGGGAGGAGGCCTGGGATCCACCCTTTGACTTCTGCATCCATGCTGATCTGTAGCCTCACAGAACTATGCTTCTCCCACTCTGGATGCAACACTGGGGACATATCCATGACTGTTCTATCCATTGCCTCAGAACCGTCCCTCAGGTTTCAGACAATAAGGCAGTTCTGTGAGTACCTGGACCCTGCATGGTTCACGGGCAGTGGCAGATGTCTGGAGAGAAGGAGCTATCAACACCTCTGAAGAGAAGTAACTAAGAAGACTAATGGTCAGTCAAGAGTTGAAAAGTACCATCAGCGAAGAGTCAGAGGCAGTGTTACACTCCCCCGAGAATGAGAGAAGGTTCCTGTTGGACCAGTACAATGCCTCTGTGTGTATCAAGATGCAGAGAAGAAGGGAGAGACAGTATACCCTACTAGACTCATTTCGCCAGCTGCAAGGCAGCTTGGTCTGTGGGTGCTGGGTACCTGTGAAGGAGAGGGGCTGTGGGAGGGTCTTGAGCTCAGGCAGGAACAAGTACCCTCCCCACATATCTGGTCAGCCTATTCTTAAGAAGAAGAGAATGCCCACTCAAGCCCCAGGCCCTGTACTCCTATTTAGAAGGCAGGTTTGAATCATTACCTCATTGCTGTCTAGGGACTGCTGTCCTGTCTCCTGCTCTTGCTTCAGCAGCCAACATCCTGCAGAGTAGGGCTCAGAATCAAGCCTCCCACCTCAACAGGCTCTGTCTTTCCCTTATAGGACAAGTATCCAAGGAAAGATAGGCATAGGGCCCCACAATAGGTATGCAGAGCAAGGCCACGGGGCCTATTACCTTACCACATATATGCCCCTTTGCTCCTATTCGTGATGCTGACGACACTTGTGATTCAGCTGTGGGCTGAATCCAGTAGCTGGACCCCCAAGTTGCAGCACTAGCTCTCCTTGCTGCAGTTGGGTTCTGAGCACAATCAGCCCCAGCACCATTGAGGCACAGTTCTTCCTGCTATATGTGATGCTGCCGGAGCTGCACCTCTGTCCTCACCTCCTAACTCCTGTGTCCTTCTCTCAGCTGAACTCCAGCAGAGGCTGAGTCTTCACAGTTCCCACAAGCCAAGGAAGGGCATTCCACCAGTCAACCAGATGCCGAAGGGCTGTGGGCCTGTGTGTCCGTGTGGGCACATGCTTGTCTCAAGGCCCAGGGTTTTTCTGTGCTGCTGTGTGGACACATGGTGTGGTCTGCATATCCTTGCATGACCATCTGTAGCACATTGTGACACCAAGAACACTCTGGGGACCATTCTGCCAACGACATTGAATACTCACCAGATGGCCTTATTTTTATTGTCAGGTGATGTGTTCTTCTGGCAGCCCCAAATAGGCCTACTGATTCCTAAATTCCTCTATCGAGCCCTATCAGGACTAAGGTCACCAACAGAGTGAGGTTAAGTGGCAGGATGGAAATGTCCTTTTCAACTAGTGCTGGATAATAATGCTCATTTTGAAGCTGAAACTTTAATGGTTTAATTTTAGGCCTTATAAAAAAATTTCTTTGTGTGAAAGCCATCTCATCAAAGCCGTCAGAACACAATGTTCCTGTGTCTAAATGGATGCATCAAAGCAGTCAGGTCAAAATGCCATGCTCACTTGTGCTCTCTCTCTCTCTCTCTCTCTCTCTCTCTCTCTCTCTCTCTCTCTCTCTCTCTCTCTNTGTGTGTGTGTGTGTGTGTGTGTGTGTGTTACTGCATATGCCTGCTTCCAAACAGATGAGGGAACCATGGACTCCCTTTTATGAACATTTGGAGCAGCCCAGAACTCTGCTGGATGCTTGCTGGATTTTGTTCAGTTCACACCGTGTATATGTGTGCAGAGAGGTATCCGCCAGCCTTGCCTATAGAAATAGTCTGGCAGAGGGGTGTCGCCCTATAACTTGACTCTACACTTCACTGTGGCAAGGAAATGAGGCTAATGCACTGGAACAAGAGTCCCTATCTGCCCTTCATCCTAGTCAGACACCTCTTCCCATCTCATCATTTCAGTGCTGTCATGCAACCAGCCAGTCCTTCCAGCAAATTCCCTCTAATGGGAAGTCATCAAATGCTTCATAAAAGAGGAGGCTTGAAGGCCCCATTAGGAAGAAATTAATTGTCGACTGTGGGTTTCACGGGACCCCATTCTTTTAAAGTTTCAGGTTGGAAAAAGGCCAGAAACACAGTCACTCCCTCCCCTGGTGCCATCACAGAGTTGTCTTGGGCAGCCTGGAAGGGATCAAGTGAGAAGAGTGGAATGGGACTGGCTGGTGCAGAGACCAAGTCCAGGATGGGACGTGGTGGAGTAAGGAGACTCAGTACTAGGATGTTGGCATAACAGATGGTGTATTGACTGGACTGTTTCACTCCACTGCCATCTCTTATGCACCACTGCTGTGGGTAGGGCTTTTGTTTCTCTTGCCTGTACACTGACAGTCATCTCTTCTGATTCTCCTGTGGCTCTTCTTTCCCTTCTTTGTCTCCATTCTATATTCGTCCAGAGAGAGCTTCTGAAACACCACCCATGGTTATGAGCCCCTATCTAAAACCATTTTCTGGGTGTCTGGGGCAAAATTTCCTATGGGATCTGAGATGTTCACTATGATCTAAAGACAACATGACAAATATATTAGGAAGATTCTTGACCCCCCTCTGATCCCCCATAAAGTAAATAAAACATTTTGAATGCAGAACAAATCAACATCTTAGCTATATTAAGGTGTCCTGAGGCTCACCAAGAAGTGGGGTCTAAGGCAAGCTTGTTGCCTCACTTTTTTGACACCAGTCTCCTTTCCAATGCATCTTCCCATTAGAACACAGCATCCAGAGAATTCAGTATGAGAGCCAGCATCTGCAAGACTCTCCAGCCCACCATGTTCATTCATACTGCCCATAACCAGAATCCCTTCCTAGCCTCTCTCCCTATTGCCTCACTAAGGATTGGCAGGACTCTAATGCTGAACTTCTTCCAAGAAACCCACGCACTGTCCATCCTCTACTCTCCAGGTAAGACTGCAGTATGTCATGCCTTATGCCCTGCATGTATCTCTGACTTATAAATCACTTCTGTGATTTAAACTCTTTCCATATTTACCTGATGGACTTGACATAACGTATTGTCTATTACATTATACTCAAGGTCCCCATACCACAGCAAAGAAGCACAACAGGCCAGAATACTCATTTAGGAGTGCTCATTAAACAACTCAGGAGGCAGCTGGGCAGTGGTGGTGCACACCTGTAATCCCAGCACTTGGGAGACAGAGGCAGGCCGATCTCTGTGAGTACAAGACCAGCCTGGGCTACAGAGTGAGTTCTAGGAAAGACTCCAAAGCTACACAGAGAAAACTTGTCTCAAAAATCCAAAAAACAAACAAACAAACAAACAAACAAACGAAAACAACTCAGGAGGGCTCCACTCCCAGGAAGGTGGCCCAGATTTGGGCCTTAAGTAGCATGTGGAGTAATCAGGCCCTATCTCTGAGCTATTGTCAGAGCCTCTTCAGGTTCCAAACTGGAAAAGAAAGGTTTTGGGCCTCACCCATTTCCACATGAGTAAGGGGCATGCCCTGGCCCTTGGTGATGCACCTCTCATCTCTGGGTATGTTCCTTTCTCTGTAGCAATGTTTCCTTGTCAGACTATCTTTGGATTGCCAGCCACCAAATATTGACACAGAGAATTCTTATTAATTATGGAAGTGTGGCCTTATCTTAAGCTTGTCCCACTAGCTCTTATAACTCAAATTAATCTACTTTTATTAATCTACATTCTGCCATGTGGGTAGGTTACCTCTACTTTGTACCATATGTCTGACCTCTTAAGTGTCTCCTTGGCATCTTGCTAGCATAATCTGCATGTCTAGATTCCTCCTCCTGTTACAGAATATTATTTTAAGGTGTGTTAGATTTGCTTATGCTGTGAAGCATTTGTTTAATGATACAAAGATGTGTTGCATTCTTTTATGTTGCATTTGTTTAACTCTATGGAGCTGTGTTACTTTGCCTGTCTAAAACACCTGATGGTTTAATAAAGAACTGAATGGCCAATAGGTAGGCAGGAGAAAGGATAGGCAGGGCTGGCAGGCAGAGAGAATAAAAAGGAGGAGAAATTTGGGAGGAAAAGATTGAGGAGCAGGATTGAGGAGGACTCCAGGGGCCAGCCATGCAGCCACACAGCCAGCCACGGAGTAAAGAAAAGTATAAAAAAATAGAGAAAGGTAAAAGTCCAGAGGCAAAACATAGACAGGATAATTTAAGAAAAGCTGGCTAGAAATTAGCTGAGCATTTATAAGTAAGGAAAAGCCTCTATGTACTTATTTGGCAGCTGGGTGGTGGCCCCTCAAAAGATCCAAAGAGCAAAACAACAACTACATCCTCCTCTCTTTCCCTCTCCCCAGAATTCCCGCTTATCATCTATCCTTTCTTGCCTAGCTATTTGCCATTCAGCTCTTTATTATACCAATCACAGCAATACATCTCCACACAGTATACAAATATCCCACAACATTTCCCCTTTTTTGTCTAAATAAAAAGGAAAGGTTTTAACTCTAATACAGGAAAACTATATACAATAAGAAAAATTATCAAGTAAGGATTACATTCACAATGTCCAGTCTATTTGAATTTGGCAAATTTGGAGAAATTATTCCATTATCTATCCTATCTTGGTAAGTCTAAAGTTTCATATTTAAACCACTTCCTATCATAACTTATATTACCATCCTAAAAATATCTTTTTAGACCTTAAAACATTTTCTTAGATAAACAACTTAACTTTATAAAGTTTACATCTCTTTTCTAAGTTTTGTTTTAATTTGGTAACAAAGAAAACAGAAAACTAACAAAGAAAACAGAAAACTATCTAGTCTTCAACCTCCATCAGAGTCCCGAGAAGGATATTACCTGAGTAAACAGGAAGTACAGAGTAAACAACTATAGAAATGACAGAAACAGCTGGCTGCCTGGACAGTCACGCAAGGTTCCTCTGCAACATTGGGGCATCCACCTTCAGCTTACAGGCCTAGAGTATCTGACAGACATTTCTGTGAAGCAGGAATTTTGAAGGACTGTCCTATCTTGACTTGGCAAAATTTGGTAACTGCTTTCTTTTTGTCCTTCTTGTCCAGTTTGGACAGCATACTGTCAGCAGTTTAGACAAGGGCTGTTTCTTTCCCAGTAGCTAACTTTGCCACAAATAAAAGCAAACTCCATACAGAGTTTCTTCGATGCCCATCATCCTTTTTGGAAGTAAATTGGTGTTGCCAGAAGTAGACGTGTCTCACTGTCAAAAAAAACCTTAGGTTATTAAAGCATCTTAAATGTCATATTCTATAGGTCTCTGAAGTAGTTGAAGACCCCTGTCTATCTAAAATACATCTCTGTTTGACCTTGAAAACATACCTAACATGATTGTAAGTATGATTGTAATAGGTGACTAACTACTGACCTGTATTTCTTTATTATCTTAAGCAGTTTTGTTAATAACTTTCAAGGACTAGAAATTTACATCACATTGTTAGATGAGCTATATAGGTACAATACCTTGAACAAGAGTAGAAACGTACGTACAGTATGTTCTAACAAAAATAACCTTAAATTGGTATCAATATACAAAAAAATCCAAAGCAATGTAAACTATTTAAGACTATTTAAATTGTTTTTTAGTTTAAAAGTAGATTGAATAATCTACCCTTTTCCCTATCATTTCTATACTATAGCCCCCCTTTTTCCCTTCAGAAAGAAATCCCTGAATCCAATCTTCTTTGCTCAGCTTTTTCCCTGACCATGACCAACAACTTATAACCAACCCCTCAAATGATGACAAACATCCATAACCCACTGAATGACCAAAAACCACCCACCCCACCTCTTGGGAATGTGAGCATTGTGTTCTCTAGACTGTTTCCTGTTGTTTGAGGGTGAAAGTATCTTTAGGGTACCCTGAGAAAATTGGGATAATGGTCAAGTCCTGGGAGAGCTAGTTGTATTATTTGCTGTTCAGTCTTTGTGTGATGGGAAAGTGTAGAGCTTATCTGAAGTTCTGTGAGGCTAGACCATTTCAGCTAGCAGCTTTGAAGTTGTTCTGGATGCAGAATTTTGAGGAAATTGCAACCGAATCATTCTGAGAGACTGCGTCACCAGGGCTACTTGTCTTCATTGGTGTCTGGTCCCTTTTTTTTTCTGAAAATACACAAATTTTTAAATGTAACATACATATTTGCATTAACACAAGCATGGAATGTGCAGTTTGCACAAATCAGCTGAAGATGATTCTCTGTTCTATGTTTGAGCAGGTAAAAGACATTTGTCAACTTTATATATCCATTTGGACTGTATAACCATACTATCATGAGGACTCTGTAGCCAACAAGATTTATCATGTCTCATCCAGTCTCGTAGCTGTTCCCATGGTGAGGGATCAGCATACACATCACCTGTCCTATACTCTTTCTTGGCTTTTCCCCTCATGTCTGCAACCAAGATCCTCAAGAGGTCTCCCCTGATCAAATCTGATCTCTATTAACTTTGAAGGAATCTATAGCTTTTTATTTCCTGTGGAAACAAAAGTATGACCTCTCCCCCAACAGAACACATTGTCTGACTTCCACCCAGAAGCCAAGACATCCCTGAAGTATCTAGGCTGGTTTAATTCAGCAGTCCCTTCCACAATCCAATGTCTTTTAGCAGCTGCCGTTTGCTCATCAGCACTGAAAAATTTCCAAGTTAGCTGGGTGGTGGTGGAGCAGGCGCCTTTAAACCCAGCATTCAGGAGGAGGAGGCAGGCGGGTCTCTGTGAGTTTGAGGCCAGCCTGGTCTACAAAGTGCATTCTAGGATAGGCGCCAAAAGCTACACAGAGAAA
>LZPO01108084.1:130888-148509 GCA_001675575.1 Neotoma lepida | reverse complement strand
TAGGATTAACATAGTAAAAATGACAATCTCACCAAAAGCAATCTACAGATTCAATGCAATCCCCATCAAAATCCCAACACAATTCTTCACAGACTTGGAAAGAAAAATATTCAACTTCATATGGAAAAACAAAAAACCCAGGATAGCTAAAAGAATCCTGTACAATAAAGCAACCTCTGGAGGCATCACCATCCCTGACCTCAAGCTCTACTATAGAGCTATAGTAATAAAATAGTTTGGTACTGNCATAAAAACCAACATATGGACCAATGGAATTGAATTGAAACTCTGACATCAATCCACACACATATGAACACCTGATTTTTGACAAAGAACCCAAAAATGTACAATGGAAAAAAGAAAGCATCTTCAACAAATGGTGCTGGCATAACTGGATATCAACATGTAGAAGATTGCAAATAGATCCATAGCTGTCACCATGCACAAAACTCAAGTCCAAGTGGATCAAAGACCTCAACATAAATCCAGTTTCACTGAACTTGATAGAAGAGAAAGTAGGAAGCACTCTTGAATGCATTGGCACAGGAGACCGCTTCCTAAATATAACCCAGTAGCACAGACACTGAGAACAACAATTAATAAATGGGACCTCCTGAAACTGAGAAACTTTTGTATGGCAAAGGACACGGTCAATAAGACAAAATGACAGTCTACAGAATGGGAAAAGATCTTCATTAACCCCACATCTGACAGAGGGCTGATCTCCAAAGTATATAAAGAACTCAAGAAACTAGACATCAAAATACCAAACAATCTAATTNAAAAAATGGGCTACAGAGCTAAACAGAGAATTCTCAAGAAAAGAATCTCAAATGGCTGAAAGACATTTAAGGAAATGCTCCTTAGTCATCAGAAAAATGCAAATCAAAACAACTCTGAGATACCACCTTACACCTGTCAGAATGGCTATGATCAAAAACACTGATGACACTTTATGTTGGATAGGAGCAAGGGGAACATGTGTTGGTGGGAGTACAAACTTATACAACCACTATGGAAATCAGTATGGCGGTTTCTCAGAAAACTGGGACTAGATCTAACTCAAGACTCAGCTATACCACTCTTGGGCATATACCCAAAGAATGCTCAATCATACAACAAAGATACATGCTCAACTATGTTCATAGCAGCATTATTTGTAATAACCAGAACCTGGAAACAACCTAGATGCCCGTCAACTGAAGAATGGATTAAGAAAATNTGGTATATATACACAATGGAGTACTACTCAGCAGAGAGAAATAATGACATCATGAAATTTGCAGGCAAATGGATGGAACTAGAAAATATCATCCTGAGTGAGGTAACCCAGACTCAGAAGGACAAACATGGTATGTACTCACTCATAAGTGGATACTAGATGTAAAGCAAAGGACAATCAGACTGCAACCTACAGATCCAGGGAGGCTACCTAGCAGGGAGGACCCTAGGATGACTGTGGCTTATAAAAAGTTTTGGTTTTGCCCAATCACTGGGCATGCTTTAGTGAAACATTTCACTATTAGGATAAGAATTTTTATTGTATCAAGCTGATGAAAGGATATGCTGGCTATACTTCAGGAGGGGAGGCTAAAATCCTTTTAGATTATAGATTAGCCTATAGAAAAATGTCTGCCATAAATCAAACAGTGAAGGGGAAGATGAATAGGAATCTCACTTACACAACTTAAGTAAANCATAGCTCTCTGAACAAATGAAGATAGNTTTCTTCTGNATCCCAGAATCTAATCNATATTTATATGTANAATTCAGCTATTATTTGGCTTAAAAGGGCTTATTGGAAAATGTTATCATTTTTACTATTTTCTACAGAGAAAATATTTTCCAGTTTCAAATAACTCTGGACTTTTGAATTATAACCTGTTTTTATGTTCAAGATATCTGTATATTATTTCTCATGCAGTTGTACATAAAATATTTTTACATTCAAATGAGTTACTGTATAAAGTACTGCATTATGCCATAATAAAGATATTAATGCAAAAAAAAAGACTAACTAGGATCACACTTCAGCAAGAGGCCACATGGTAGACTGCTTTGGATGGGAACTGGGACTGCTGATTGTTTGCTAGAGTCTGGCCAAGGTGTGAGCTCTGTCACTTCCTCATCTGAGAGCTGTGCCTGCCAGGTCCTCTGAAGAGCTCTCATGTACACTCAAGAGAGAGCCAGTGTTTGAACACCTGCCATGCAGAGGATGCCATGCTTAGCCTGAGACGTTCACAGCAGCACCCAGTCAGTGAGACAGACCTGCTTTCTCCTGTCTCCTTTAAGTTTTGGGCATTGCTACTTCTTTCTATCTCTGTGATGAGTTGCTTATCCCAAAGCCTACTGGGCCCTAAGGAGTGAGCATGGGGAAAGGATGAGACAGCATGGGACACTGAAATTGCAAACCAGGATTAGGCATTTTCAGATTGTCCCCTAACACTTGAGAAGATGGAGTTCACTTACCTCAGTGCCATCAAGGGGTGGGAAATATCAGAGAAGAAATAAAAGTTTTGGGGGCTGAGGATGTCGCTAGGTTGGTAGAATGCTTGCCTAACATGCATGAGGTCTTGGATATGATACCTAGCATAGCATAAAACTCAGTATGGTGGCCAGTAAACCCAGCGCTTGAGAGGAAGAGGCAGGGGGACCAGGAGTTCAAGAAAAGAAAAACGAAAAAAAGAAAGGAAAAGAAAAGACAAAACTCTCTATTTTTGTTTGTGTCCTGTTGAGTTCAGACTGTTCAACAAACAGATCATATTGGTTAAATATTTTTTAGCTCTGATATAGCAATATAAATAAAGGTGTTCTGCAAACTAGAATGTTTAATACAAATATTAATGATTAATCTTTAAAAATGGAAGTAGAAAAATGATGAAGTAATTATGGATTTATGTTACATTACTATTTTAGCTCTCCAGGCCATGAGTCCTGATCTGTAGTGAGAGAGAATGAGATGATCTTTTAACTTACCTTGCCCCAGCTAGGGAGAAGCAAGCATGTGCTTTCTACCTGAGAATGACTAGGCTCAGGGCTCTGGCAGGGCAGGGATATCTATCTCCATGTCCTTTCTGATGACATCACCATCTCTTATAGATACCCAGGGCCTTCTGAAAACTTTCTTTGATCTCTTATTGCTTAACTATAGATAAAGTTTGAGGTTCTACTTCCAAAATGCTCCCACTACCAACCCTTTTCTATTTATGCTTTGTTTTTGNTTGAGAAAAGATCTCTTGTAGGCCAGGCTTATTGGCTTCAAACTCACTACACAGCCAAGCATGACTTTGAACTTTTATCTCCTACCCCTGCCACCTCTGGAGTGCTGGGAGGCATCATGAGCAGTGTATTTGGTGCTGGGGCTCAACCCAAGGTCTCATGTATGTTATGCAAGCACTCTCTGAGCTGAGCAATACCCTAGCTCTACCTCTATTGACAGTACAAGTGATCGTGGAGAGTCAGGTGCTATGTGTGCCTCAGCCCACTCATTCAATTCTCAACAGAAGCTCTGTGAGACAGGTATTAACACAAATCCATTACACAAGCCAGAAGCTGAAACTCAGAGAAAAAAAATCACTTAGTCAAGCTCAGATGGCAACTGGTTGCAGGGAGGTTCCTGACCCCAGAGTTTGACTTTAGCCTATGTGATTCTCCGTGGATTTCTCCATCTCCATCCCTCCTCCGCCTTGCTGTGTTACCTTATTCTAATCTGACAGTGTCAGTACCTGGATTAAAACTAAATAGGGGCTGGTGCTGGAGAGATGGCACATTTGTTAAATAGCCTGCCCTATAAGCACAAGGGTCTGCATGATGTCACCAGAACTTATAAACAACCACAAGTGTGGTTGGCCATTCTTGTAATTTCAGCACTGGAGAGGCAGACAAGGGGATTCCTGGAGCTGGGTGATTAGCCAGCTTTCCAGGTCAGTGAAAGATCCTTTTCCCCCAAAATGAGGTGGGCAATGCCTGGAGAACCACACCGAATATTGTTCTTTGGCCTACATTTTTTGCATACATCTGTACATGTGTATACATATACATACATGAACACACACGTTCTCACAAGGGTTTCTTACTATCTTTTGGCAAATTCTACATTCAGTTCTGTCTTCCCTTGCTATTCCTCTGAGAACTTCATGTGTCAAACACATGTCTGGCTTGTGTTTAGGAGTATTTTGGTATTCACAAATAGCTTACACATATATTATATTAGCCACCCTCAAAATGACTCCCAAGAAACACAGAGAAAAAAGTGGTAATCGGCCCAATTTAAAGATGGAAAAACTGAAACTAAATGGATGCAAAGAGTCAGTGACTGGCCTTAAACACCCATGCCCATTGAGAGTGTCCCTTGAGAGAAGACTGGTGGCTTGGGCTATGGTCCCTAGTCTTTGTGTGGTTGGTAAATGTGACACAAGCTGAAGTCATATGGGAAGAGGGAGACTTTGTTGAGAAAAGCCTTCCATCAGATTTCTCTGTAGGCATATTCTAACACTACTACCTTACAGAAGAAATGTAGAAAAGACTTCCATCAGATTTCTCTGTAGGTGTAACACCCCGGTCTCGGCCCAAAAATGGGGGAGCTTTGGCTCTTCATTAGGCATTCGGCATAACCTAACACTATTACCTTATAGGAGAAATAGAAAAGGCATCAGACTAGAACCTGTCTCTTATACACATCTAGATGTGTATAAGAGACAGCCATCTAACAGAAGAAATGTAGAAAAGACTTCCATCAGATTTCTCTGTAGGTGTAACACCCCGGTCTCGGCCCAAAAATGGGGGAGCTTTGGCTCTTCATTAGGCATTCGGCATAATGTAACACTATTACCTTATAGGNGAAATAGAAAAGGCATCAGACTAGAACTAAGATTTGACCTGGGTCCTAGATAAAGACACTTCATAGTATGNTGTGAAGACCTTNTTCTTTTTTATCTATAATACTGACAGAGAGTCCCATGTAGCTAATTTCCACAGGTCATGCAGTCTCAAAGGAACCTGTGATTCTCTACCATTTTAAATACCTGATGCAAATTTAGATCCTGAATAGTCCCACTCCACCCTCAAGCTCACGTCCTTAGGCAGACTCTTACAGCACATAAAACACTTCATGGGTGTCTGCTTCCACCCTGTCTCTTCCCAAAGCCACAGCTAGCCTTGGACACATCTCTCCAGTCTTTCCTTTAAGACTTTAAGTCTTTCCACTGAACTGGGTGCTTGATCCCAGGTCCCTGACTCCAGCAGCCNATCTTCTCTCCAAGCCCATGTCTCTTGGCTGTGATATGCAGACTCAAGTCTCAGAATCAAAGATCTTTTTGGAGTTCACCTTTGCAGGCTTATGCCTGAAATTGAACTCTGTCATGCATCACATCAATACCTGATCCAAGTCTTTGGAAGGTCTATTGAATCATTTTCTAAATGTCTAAGGGGACTTCCTTACCCAATAGGAAGTCACCTTGGCCTCCCGGTCTACAGGCCAGCATTCCTCACTGTGTACACTATATCTTTTTAAAAAATAAACCAAATTTTCAATTAATTTTTAAGTTAGGATACAAAGTAGTAGATTTGATTAAAGATGTTCATGCATATATGTTAATATGATGCTTTGCTCTTATTCATCCCTCTCCCTTCTGCCCCCTCTCATCCCCCCGTCCCATCTTGCTGATTCACCAAATAGTCCCTCCTTCTGTTTTCAAGTCACAAATATCCCAAAGCCTTCTCTTTTCTCCTCCCCCTTCCCCTAAAATCTTTGTCCCTCTGATTGTCCCCTTTTTACTTTCAGCGCCCCCCCCCAACTAATAAAGTAGAAATGAAACAATTTTCTGGTTGGGGGTCAACATAACATGCGGAGGCTGTCTCTTATACACATCTAGATGTGTATAAGAGACAGGGTTACAGCATTAGGAAGTGAAAACCACTGTTTTAAACGTTAGTCCCTTGTCTGGTATAGCTGGAAAAGATGGAATTCCACTCTGTGGCTGTCTTTTCACAGTCATGATTGTTTCCCTTTGTTGGCCAGGAGCTTTCAAATCTCATGTACTCCCATGCACCAATTCCTGGGATTACTTCCTGTGCTAGTAAACTTCTCAGAAAGTTCTTGTTCCTGAACCAAAGTTTTAGGTTCCCGATGTCTTTTTAACTGATGTTTGTGTTGGCTGAGAGATATGAATTTACTATCATTCTTCTCCCTGTTGATGCTCAGCTTCTCCAGCACTGTTTGTTGATGTGACTGCCAGGTTACTTCTTTATATTATATTTTAACACTAATTACTATTGTGTGCATATGAGAGAGAAACATAGAGGGAGGGAGGAAAGGACAAAAGGAGGGAAGGAGGGAGAGAGGAAGAGAGAGGGAGGGAGAGAGAGAGGGAGGGAGGGAGGGAGGGAGAGAGAGGGAGAGTATTGTGGGAGTACAGGTGCACACATGCCACAGCACATACGTAGAGGAGTGGTGGACAGAAGGCAACTCTCAGGAGTTGGTTCTTTCCTTGCACATTACGTCCTGGGGCTCAAACTCAGCATTTCAGGCTTGCACAGCAAGCATTTTTAGCTACTCAGTCATCTCAGCAGCCTGGCNAGATCATTTCCTGTGTGCATAGCCATGTGTTGCTGTGGAAATCCTCTGAATGTGTTCTCTGTTCTCTCTCTCTCTCTGTCTTTGCCTCTCTTCTCTCTTTCTCTCTCTCTCTCTATCCCTCTTTCTCTCTCTCCCTCCATCCCTCCTTCCCTCTCTCCTTATGTCTTACACTAAGCTCCGAGTAATGACTAACTTTCGGGATGCAGATTTCTACCGATAAGAGGCTAACATAAATTGGAAGGCTTGAAGTGGTAACAAGGTATATCAGCAAAGCCAAGGGGAGGGAAGATGAATCAAAGTGGCTGCTGTAGAGAAACAGTCTCCCCTGGCTCTTTGATGGAGTCCATCCTAGGGCAACACGTTTAGAAAATCACCCACTCTTGAATAGTAACACCCTGAGAACTGTCCGTATCCTTTGACCCACTAATTCTCCTCTTCCCCTGTCCTCAGAACCAGACCAGAAACACAGATGCAGCTTTCCACACAAGTATGTCCATCGTTGGGCTACTTATTATAATAATGAATATTGGAAATAACCTAAATGCCCGATCTGGGATTGGTTATGTAAATCCTGACTCATCTGTCTAGNACAGAACACTCTGTAGCAATTTAAGCTGATGTTTATGAAGGCACTTTCATGACACGGTTAGATGCTCATGGTGCAATGTTAAGCAAAATCAAGCAGAACAAATTTTTAGGAAAAAAAATACCAATAACATTATGTAAAAAGTATAAATGCTTAAGAAACATCCTGGGAAGAAACGCACTAATATGTCAACAGTGGCTAAACTCTCAGTGGGAGTGAAATTTGCTTGGGTTTTTCAATTTTTCNTAATGATCATATAATTATAACTAAGAAGAGAGAGGATAAAATGAACTAAAAAGAAAAGAAAGGAGCTACTTTTGCTTTTGAAATTAGAAATATTCTGGATGGACCTCAGTTGAGCCCTTGGTTTTGTAAGTTTGCCTAGAGGCCACAAACTTTTGGCTCTACCAACAACTAAACCAGAAGAACCCTGTATTTGAAGTATGGAAAAAGATGGTGCCTGGCAGTGGTGATAGCCACAAAATCATCTTCTTTAAGAAGCTTTTCCTGGATCAAGACACACACACCTCTCCATATTTGTTGGTCCCTCACACAGACCATCTGTGTGTTAGCATTTGAAGGATTTTGTAGCATTTTAAGGAAGGATCTTGGAGATCACTCATTTATTCATTTTTATTCGCNTAATCTCTCAGTCATTCTAAATAACATTTTATTCAACAATATAATTTTTATTTTCTGAAAGATCTACACATTTATATAATACATATTGTATATATAATACAGTATATATCTACATATAGATCTAGATAAATAAATCATATTCATCTACCATGACCTCCCTCCAACTCCCTCAGTGCCCCATACAATATCTTCCTCTCATCTTCATATCTTCTATTTCCTTCTTTCTCAAGTGAGTTCTGTGTTAANAATGGTTATCTGTGAACACTAGTCTTTACTTCAGAGGCTCTCAAGGTGCACTGGGTGGAAGCTGGGGTGGCCAGTGTGTGAGAGAACAGGTAATGATAACACACTATGTGAATCTCATTCATCATTTCTCCATACAACATCCTCTCTAAATACTAGGGCTGGATGAATCATGCTTTGATGGGGATGGGGGTCACATAAGAAGGTATGTAATCCCAACACAATTTTTGGGTGCTATAGTACCCTAAATATTGTTCTGATTAATGCCTATGAAGTAAATATTTTCTGTGTCTTAAAGCTGAGCTCCCCCTGCATTAGTGGGGCTTACTCATACCCTGATGGATTCCCTTCCCTTCTAAGGCATACTCATTGCCTCCTTCTGTGTTTGCCACGGCAACTCCCTGCTGTCCTAGCTTCCAGAGGTCACACTTCTTCTAATAAACCTGACTTCTTGCTGTATTCTGCCCACATTTGTTAATTCAACCCAGCGTCTCCCACTTTGCTGCCTCCTGTGTAGATGCTGATGTCATCCCTGGTCATGTCTTAGAACTTGAAGTCAGAGGCCTGTTCAACTGGATGATCTGGGGGAGTGATGACCCTCACTTAGCTTTTTTTTTCTATCTCCTGTGTTCCTGACAATATTTATTTGCTACATCCTATAAGAAAAAGTTTTTCTGTGTCCTGCCCGGGCTCCCAAGGCCACTTAGACCCAAGTAAACACACAGAGGCTTATATAATTTACAAACTTATGGCCTGATGGCTCAGGCTTCCCATTAGCTAGCTCTTACATCTTAAATTAACCCATTTCTATAAATCTATACTTGCCACGTGGCTTGTGGCTTACTGATACCTTTACATCTTGCTTCTCCTGGAGGTGGCTAGCAGCNTCTGCCCAGCTCTGCCTTCTACTTCCTCTCTCTCTAGTTAGAATGTCACGCCTAACCTTATTTTGCCTCACCATTGACCAACAGCTTTATTTATCAACCAATCAGAGAACACATTCACAGCATACAGAAAGGCATCCCCATCAACCTCTCCTNGGAGGNAACTGTTTATCTAGACCAGAGAATGATGTCCTAGCCAGTAGCAGACAGACAGACTNCTGGCCACAGAGAGGCTCAGGGAATGTTGCATGGCACACATGAATCAGTAAGAAGAAATGGAAGTTGTGATGGTACTCCTGGAAATGGGGGTCTAATTTTCTCTTATAGGTTCTGTAACTAAGAGAGCTGAAGGGGATGTTACTGCCTCTAGCATCATGGATATTCAACTGAGAGCAGCCTAGTAAAAGGTGGGACTAAGAGATAGAGACATAAAGCTCCAATAGGAGCTTGCCAGTGAGAAACTTGAACTAGCTACTGTTATGAAGGTTTAATAAGGGGACCTATCACTGTGGGCAGGAGGGGGATAAGATGCCCAAACACATAATGCAAAACTACTGCAGTGACACAGTGTCAGCATTAGTGGAGTTGTTATGGCCTCTACAGATAGATGTGGTCAAGGATAATTCCTGGAGCTGACAAAGGGTGGGTCACATAGAGATGACTTTAAGAAAAACTGTGATCTTGAACTGTAAGACATAAGCAGCTGAAGTGCCCCTGAAGAGAGGAAGCCAGGGAATAAATATCTGACCTCCCTTCCTGATTCCTTCANGCTTCTGTGTTTCTCATTGTTCAAATATGTGGGAGAGCCGCTCCCACTTCTCCCCCAGGATCCTCTGGAGGAGGGAGAAGTGAGAAATACTTAGATAGAAGGATAGAGGGGAGAGAGGTAGATGGAAACACAGGCTAGCTCGGGAGGCCCTGGGTCTTTGTCCATCGGCCTCGTCTGTCTCTTTGAAAGGGCTTTTTAAAGGAATGCTGAGCGTCAGGGCAAAAGGCCTCCCCTTGCTAGATCAAAGCACACCNCACAGCCAAGGGCAGCCCCTTCCTAACACCTGGTAACCACACACGTGGCCAAGCAATCCTCTAATGCAACCATGCTGGGTAAAAATCTTACTAGGAAACCTTTGTGGGCTTCCATACAAATACAATTGGAAGCCATAGCTTATTGGAGTGGTAATGATATGGCCTGGTCATTGGAGTTTAAGTCAAGCCATCTCCCTAGTCCTTCCTGAACACATTAAACGTAATTGACTCCTATTAGGAGAAGAATGAGAACAGGAACTCATGATCATAAATCACATGGTGTCCCATGGAAAGAATTGTATCACAAAGGATGATTAGAGATGCCACCACTGAATGTCAGGGCATGCTGCCCACATGTGCACCAGTCTCTTCTGTGTTTGGCCTCGAAGGAGTCTGGGTAGAAGTCATAGAGGCAAAAGGGAGAAGCCACTTTTCTGGAATGTGGAGACTCTCAGGCCTAGGGTGCCACTTTTGAAAATACCAGAGGCCTATAGTAACCTAGTGATTAGATGGGCACCATTGCTGGCATTTGGTTCATGGCTGAANGATCTGAAGTCTCCTTTCGTTCTTTCCTCTTTCCTCCTGTCAACTGTGGCTGATTAGGAAGGCGTATGAGTCTTTCCTTACACATCNTTTTCCAAGTCTGAAGTGAGAAACTGAACTGAACTCATTTATAGAAGCTGATTTAATGTACTTAATTGTACTCAGGAGTTAGGAATTTGAAGGGTTCCCTGGAGGATGGGGTCGACCAAGTGGACTTGGAGTTACTGATGTGACATCTACCTGTGGCTGTGCTCAGGGTAACCACATCCCGCTCCCCAGCACCCATGTGAGTCCACAGTGATGAGATGCAGACACTGGAAGCTCAGCCCCTGGGGAGGCTGTCACTTCCTCTAATGGTTTGGCTTATGAATTTTCAACTGATTTCAAGTGCTCATCTGGAAGCCTGCTTGATTTTCTTTTTTTTAAAAAAATATGCTTCCTGAACAACTGTAACAAAATTAATGAAAAGAAGTTAAGCCAAGGAGGAGAGGTGACAGGAGGGCAAAGCCTCTCTCCTGAGAGAAACGGTTCAAGCATCCTGTGGCAGGATGGGCAGGCGAGATGGACGGCAGGGGCTACAAAAGNTCTGTGTCCCTGACCTTCAGAACTAATCATTCTCTTAGTGACCCTTTGACCAGCANCTACTCCATGTTGGATCTCGTGTCCTTGCTTTTGCTGCCTAGAATTTGCTGANGTCATTCTTCAGNCTACCCTACCTGGCAGGGGTTGGACTCCTGTGTCACAGAGGATGACAGTGAGGATGAGAGGGCACTAGGGCCCATTTAAGGGGAATGATCACATGGGAGCATATCCTAGGACTGAGAACAAGGTAGGGACAGTTGTGTGATGTCCTAGTATCATGCCAGAACTCCAGAATCCAAGGCACAAAGATTGCCAGGCAAGGCAAAAGCACGACCTGCTCATCTCTCCTCCTAGGATCTCTCACCTTTGTCTCTAGCTTCTCATGTTTCTTAGATCTCCTGTTACCTTATTCCCATCTCATCCTTGCTGCAGAAATCATCCTTCATTTTTCCCTCTTCCTCCTTACTTTCAACAATCTTTGATCAAGAACTGGCCACAAGGTTTTTCCTCCAAAGGCAAAACAGAAGACTCAGGCAATGAGATAGTCCTTCAGGATGATGATAAGTGGAATGCTATCAAGAGCTACAGAGGTTGAGTTATGAAGCTTTAAAGGGCAACAGGGAGCAGCTGAAAGATGAAGGGACGTTGACCNTACTTAGGGTTGCTGGCNATGCTCCCATGCTCTGGTCTGGCTGTTANAGGGAAAATGCCTAACTTACAGTAGTGGGTACTGATCAATACAAAGGCTATGTAGAGTTGATCATGAAATAGAGAGAAAAAGCGAGCTGGAATTGGCTCTGTAAATTAAGGGGTAGCCTTAAAAGCTGGGGACACATAAACAGGGAATCGTGGAGCTAGAGAGAAGTGAGCAGTGAGGTGTCCATCAGAGCCAACAGCAGGAGGGCCTCCAGATGAGTCACAGTGGGCTACAGTCACTAGTTCAGAAGGACCTGGCTCTTCTGGTGTGGGGCAGGCATACCTAAATCATGTCATGGTTAGGGCAAGACTTGCTGCCACTGACCTTTTCANTGTGGGTACCACGNTTCCCTCCTCAGCTTCTGTACACACAGACCCATTTTAGTGACTCTGACCTTGAGCTCAACAAGGCGAGGATCAATTCAGCAGTTATCCTGTCTTTATAGATGGCAAAATGGAGAGTCAGGTGGATCAAGGATCTAGTTCAAGTTTGCAGAACTAGGAAGTGGAAACATTGAGATCCATCGGTAATTCTTTCTCCTTCTCTATGGAGCTTCATATCACACTGGAAGGCCACAGCATGCAGGACCTGGAGTCGAGCTCATCTGTCTCTGAATGTCCATTGTACAACTTATTAGCAACATATGCATTTCCACTCTCTGTTTCCTCATTGTTCTAAATTATGATCTCCTTTGTAAAGGAGACATTACAGAACTCACAGGGGGAAGAACTCCTTGGGGCTTGACTGCCTTTTTAGTCATCCTGAGTACTCAGAAGATGGGGCCATGCAGTAGGCCTGGAAGAGCCTGATTAGGNCCAGAGAATAATTTTCACCTGCCAGGATCAGGCCTTCAGTGACAAAAAATGGGGCTGCAAATGCATTTTCCAAGGAGAGCTCAGACACTGTGAAAACAAAATGGACCGATTAAGGAGGCGCTGGACCATGGGACTGCCTTCCTTGAACACATCTCCTAACCTTGCAATGAAGCTGACCCTCTCTCCCACGCTGACAGTCTGCTCGGACAAGAGGAAACAGGCTAAGTTCTTTTTAATGTATATTAAATTGAGCCTGTCAACCTTGACAAAGTCCCTTTAAGTGGTTGATCACTAAGAGGATAGCCTTCCGGAAGCAACACTGCTTGGGAGGCTGTGTCAATGGCACTCCCTCCCACAGTTCCAGCTNCACAAAGGCTGGACGCNCCCTCCCCCTTTCCCTTCCTTAAAAGCTGCCCTTTATTAGTGCTTACAATGGGTATGAACCTGTGCTAAGGACCTTATATGTATTCTGTCATGTTATCTCCCTAACAGTCCTGAAGAGGGGATCCATTATATCCTCATTCTGTAGAAGAAATAGGAATCCAACTGATTCTAGTTCATAAACAAAGGCATTCCACAAGTTTACACAGACTTATCTATGTGCTCTCAGGATCTTGTGTTCTTTCAAGCCTGGGCCACTCACATANACAATTTTATAAAATTGTAACTTTGCTTGTTATGTATCTACAGTTTTTATTCTTTTAAGAGAGTTTGATATTTTTCTCAAACTAATATTTTCAAACAGTGCAGAATACTGTCTTAGAAAACACCAAGCCTGGACCAGAAGGGCAGCTCAATGGATAAGTGTACTTGTCACCAAACCTGTTGACTTGAATTTGATCCCCAGATCCCACATGGTAGAAGTAAAGAATCGTTGTGACATGTATACTCCATGTAGACAAACACATGTGATAAACGTGTTTAAACCTATGATTAAAACAACATGAAGAAAGCAAACANTAGTCTCTAGCCTTACTTTGTCTCTTCCAAATGCTGCTACTGATATTAATCTCTGGTGGTTTGAAAGAAAATGGCCCCCAAAGGGAGTGGCATTATTAGGAGGTGTGGCCTTGTTGGAGGAAGTGTGTCACTGTGGGGGCAGGCTTTGAGGTCTCTTTTGCTCTGGGTTTCTTCAATATGACAGTCAGCTAACTTCCTGTTGCCTGCAAGATGTAACACTCCCAGCTCCAGCACCACATCTGCCTGCATGCTGTCATGCTCCCCGTCATGATGATAATGGACTGAACCTCTGGAACTGAAGCGAACCACCCCAGTGAAATGTTTTCTTTATAAGAGTTGTCATTGTCATGGTGTCTCTTCATAGCAATAAAAAAACAAACTAAGCAATCTCCAAATTGCTAAATAATATGTTTATAATATCTGCTTTCTTTTTTTTTCCCTTACCCCTTTCAGTGGTGCTGGAGATTGAAGTTAAGGTTTTGTGCATTGTTGGGCAGGTGCTCTACCACTGTACCANACTCCCAGCCTACAGTGGCAGCTTGATTTATTCACTTTATATGACTTCTAGAAGCAGATGAAGACTGGTATTTCTCTCTCCTCTCTCTGTCTCTTTGTCTTTTTCTGTATCTCTCTTTCTCTCCTGTCTCTTCTCTCTCTCATTGATTCCCTTTCATGCCAAGAACATAATTTGATCATAGTTTGATCCCCAAACAATGGATATGTTTGTTGTGACTTTGTAGCTATTATTCACAACCAAGGGTATCTCCTTTATTGTGTCACAGCTTGCTTTTCTGCCCTCTAAGAGTAGTAATTATTTAACTTCTCATTTGTACACTTCAACATACCTTTAATTTTCCTCACATATTCCAAGATCTCAATCTCACCCATNGGCAACTCTTCAAAAACTCCACATATCAATTCAGTTTTCCTTGGAGATTGTCCTCTATAANAGCCTGCCCAGTTTGAAAGTTCCAGTTTGAAATGGGGATACTTTATAGGTGGTAAAGGGATCGTCATCTGACTGCTTTCCTGAAAAGTTATTTTGTTTATTTTGTTTTTTTTTCTCCACTTCCTGCAGCCTATAGCTTCCTGTGATAAGATTTACTTTTCAAGACAGTTTCTAAGAAAGCTACATTCAAAACATTTACATTAAAAAACTTCTGTGTTTCTCATCCAATTCTTTAGACTCGTGTGCTAGTTAAGCTGGGTATAAATCTGTAGTCTGGAAATGTTTATTTTTTTTTTTTCAAGGTGGGTACTGAACGCAATTCTCTGTTGTCATATAACTGCTGGTCTTATTCTTGATAAAATAAAGGTTAATTTGATTCCAGTTCTTTGTCTGGAATCAAATTTTATTCTCTCTAGAACTTTAGTATATTCACTCTATTCTTTGGGTTCATAACTCTCATCATGATGCAATTCAATGCGGATCTTTCTGCCCATATTGCACCAGAACACGATGGATCCTTTTAATTAACTGTAGGCATTTTATTTTATTTCTGAGCAAAATTCTTTGCACACTGGTTTATGGCAAGATGGCCTAAAGCATGATCTAGTCTATTTTGTACTATATGGAAGAAATGGTATTGATTATTGTTTATTGTTATTGAACTATTCTATAATGCCAGACACTTGCACAAAAAATTTACACATACTTATATTTAATCCTCATAGAAAACATCTAAGTCAACTCTTGGGATTGTGTGCTGTGGATAAGAACTCTGAGACTTGAAGAAGTGGAACAATTTGTCCACAGCTACTAAATGTCACAGAATTCCATCAAAGTCTGAAGAACTTAGTGTCCTAAACCACAGTTCCTTAAACTGGGTTTTTAGAAATGCCAGTGCTTCATACATTTTGGAGTCTTCGGTGTTTGGGAATACCAGGATAAACATATGTCCCATCTGTGAAACTTCTCAGTGCTGTGGATACCCTAACGTGTACCGTGAGTCTCTAAGTGTAAGACTGTGATGTATCATCTTCCAGAGTAGATGGAGGTGATGATGAAGCTATGCTGTAAAAAGCTGCTGGAATTTGAATGTGAGATACTAGCCAGGTCTGTTTGTAATCAAGCTGCCCACAGGGACTTCTGTCTCTTATACACATCTAGATGTGTATAAGAGACAGGCCAGTCACAGTGCTTTCTTTTCATTTGGTTTGTTTGTTTTCCAGTTTCTTGGTTACTCAGCATGCATACTGGCTGCCTTACATATCAGTGGAAGCCCCTTTGTTCCAGGGACTTCCTAACACACTGATCTCTACCACGACTAAGTTAAACATCCTCTTCCAATCCACACTTGCTCATCCTTCAGAGCTTAGCAGAAAAGTAAAAGTCCTCAAAGAAAGCATTCCTAAAATCCTAATTAGCTTAGGCTCCCATGTTCTGTATCCTCAGAGTACACTGGACCTTTGTTCCTTGCCAATAACAATGTTTATTTCTTGTTGTGATGGGTGACTTCAATAGTCACCTCTACTGTATTAAGAAACACTCAGGGAGTTAATGAGGCACACTTTGCCTGTGTCTCTGAAGGCTTTCCAAGAAAGGTTTAAGGAAGGAGGAAAGACTCATTCTGAATGTGGTGGCCCCATCCTGAGAGACTGGGACTCAGGCAAAATACACGGGGAAAAGGAGGATGTCAGCTGAGCACTAGTGTTCCTAACCCACCCAGATGTGAACAGGCAGCCTTGGACCTCCATGTCTTCCCTTCAGTGATGGACCTGTACCTTCAAACCCTGAACCCAAACAGACTCTCCTTTCTTACATTGCTTTGCATTGTGTATGTAACTAGTAATATGTTTCTATAATCATANGAAATTATATACTAATTAAGATCACATACTAATATGCCTTTTTGCTTGTTGCCTCCTTTCTATGGACTGTATGTTCCTCTCAGGCAGGTGACCCTCTCTGTCTTGCTTATTACCACATGCTAAAACCTACTCACAAGATCTGTTGTAGTTTGAACATAAAATATGTTGAGGGCTTGGTCCTGGAAAATTTCTGATGTGGAGTCTAGCTGGAGGAAGTACATCACTGAGAGTGTGACTTGTAGGGAATATCTTTGTAACCAGCTACTACCTCTTTCTTTCTTTTTCTCTTAGCCACTGTGAGATGCAGATCTCTTTTCTCCCATGCCCTTCCTTCATGATGCTCTGTCTCACTGTAGGTTCCTAAACATAGAGCAGGCCAATCAGAACTTAAACCTCTGAGACCATGAGCCAACACAAGGCTTTCCCTCTACAAACTGAAAACAGCTGTCTCAGCAACGAGGAACTACAACAGTGCTCCATTCAGGCCAGGTGCTCAGTGAATATTTGTTGACTAGATGCATGAATGACCAAATGGATGAGTGCAAAAGGCTTTGGTCATCATCATTAACAATAAACTAATAAATGAATATTGCTCAAAATGGAAGCTCTGGTTACAGTCCCAAAAGCCCAATTGTGCTTCAGAAAGGATCTGTAGCAAGACAGGAAAATAATGCAAAACATAGCCTCAAATGTGATGAATATTCCATGAAACAAAATCCTAATTTCAAAAAAAATTTCATCTCCATTCTGTGCATGAATTATTTTACCAACAGGTATCTCAGCATGAAGCTGCCTTCACCCCCAAACACTCATCCTCAAAAGCATATTCAAGTAGTTCCTTGTGGCTCCTGTAAATCAAGCTCTCACCACAGAACCACAGGAGCAAATGAATATTCTCTTTAAGGAGTGGGAAGGCGAATGCACAGAATGAAAGGAAAGAATCAGGATGGATCTTAGAAATGACCCGTTTTCCCAGCCTTGGCTGGCTAAGTACGTAAACCTGACCCAGAGACGAGAGCCAGTGATTCCTTCTCCTGTGGAATTTCTTTACCCCACTGAGATGGGAGATTGTGGTGCCTCCATCTTCCATTTTTANCACAGAGGTTTCTGAAAAGATCCATGTAACATTCCCCAAAGTATATAGCACAACACTTGCTTTTCTAATGACCACTAATTTTGTTCTTCTTGCTCCATACCTGCCTTGATTTGCCCTGAATTTATTGATTTATTACTCAGCTCTCCCTATGGTTGCCTCTAC
>LZPO01108084.1:88546-112344 GCA_001675575.1 Neotoma lepida | reverse complement strand
TAGTCTTACAAAATCATCTCTTTAAATTTTTAGTCATTATTATTATTGTATTTTATGTGTATGGATGTTTTGCTTACATGTATANCNGTGTATCATGGACATGNCTGGTGCCCTTGGAGGCTAGAAGAGTGTGTCAGAGCTTCCCCNTCTGCNCCCCTTCCCCAGACCTTGAGTTACAGATGNTTGTGGGTCACTGTGTGGATGGTGGGNACTAAATCCAAGTCNTCTNGAAGAGCAACAAGTGCTTTTAACTGCTGCTCCAACTTTTCAGCTCCCAAACCATCACTTTTGGTTAAAATACAAAGCCTTTGGGAAAGAAGAGACATTTTTCTAGCACTCGGTTCTGGGCCACTAGTTCACCCAGTCGGTGCTTTTCTATTTCTCTCCCACATTCTGGTCCTTGGTAGGGGTAGCCTNTATTCATCTCCTCTNCACGATGTAGGGGAGGAGAATTAGATAATTAGAAAGCAGAGGCATGGCTTGGAAGAGGCACAGCTTCAGTCCAGTGCCTTTTATTGCTCTCCTTCACCCCTTCAAAGTCTCTCTTTGTTTCAAGACNCTTAAGAGTCTGTGTCTTTCTGGACCATTTTAGGACTCCTCCAGAGGGTAGAAGAGACCTTGGCCTCCCCCAGAGACTGTACTGTGTCACCAACAAGATTGATGCCAGTACAGACCAGCATTGGCAGAAAATTGCAGGGGACAACAGACCATCAGTTGTGCCCTCTTCCAAGAAGCATTTAATNNGCATTTGATGGAGCCCCAAATGCTTTTTCAATCCTCAGATTGTAGCCAAGGATGTTGCTGCAGCATCATCTTACAGATAGATACACACATGGCAGGACTAGGAANGGAGGCTCATTACTGGGATCAACTTGCATGCTGTGAGAAAGATGCTCCACACAGGTATTGTGCGTAAGCTCATGAGTGGCTAGACTGCACAGCACAACGAAGGCNAAGGGGCTGCTGAGAGCAGGCATCTGGCTCTGCCTTCATTTCTCAACCAGAAACATCGCCTCTCTCCTTTCTGCTTCCTTCTCCAAAGTTGTCCTGTTTGTTTTGCTGTCTGGGACAAGCTAGAATGGTTTAGTCATCTTCTCTTCCCTGGCAGGGCAGAGAGTAGCTACAGGGATACTCTACCATGGCTCAAAAACCATTGTTTCATTNTAAGCCAGTGCAAAAAAGGTGTANTTTGCCTTATGACAAGTGTATTAGTTATTTTTCTCTGTGGCAAAATCCCTGACATGAAGCAGCGTGGCCTAGATTTTAGGGGGTGACACCCAGTCACCACAGTGGGGGAGGGACCACAGCTCATTATATTGGATATGCAGGTAGGAAACCATTAAGCAGGAAGTTGGACATGCTATAAAATTTCAAGGTCCAACCCTAGTGATCTATATTCTCCAGCAAAGCTCCACCTCATAAAGGTCCCACAACCTTCCCAAAGAGTACCATCAGCTGGAAAACAAGTGTTCAAGAACGTGAGCCTACGGGAGACATTTCAAATTTAAATCATAACAACTAATTATATGTACATGTCTATATTATGTAGTAAAGCTATAAATTTACTTGGAACATATACAATCACTCAGATACAAAAATAGCCATCTGCAAACATACNTTTGTTTTAGAAATATGTTGAAAATATTTCATGAAACACTACATTCTAAACACTGTGATATTTTCCATTCCTTTCTGTCCCGTTGGACAAAGGACTNTTTATTATCCTGTAAACTGACTGGAAACTGCTTAAGAAGCTGCTGGGTGTTGGCAGGCTGCGGGCNCAGTCTCAAGCCATCTCTATCTCTATTAATCTCCTTTGGTAATGTCAGCCATCTTGATGCTATGGTGACTCTCAGAGTTCATGTCTCCAGACTCCTCCACATCTCACTCTTACATGCTCTACCTAGACATCATCATGTCTTCGTCTTTCCTGGAAGCCCTCTGGTTCAGCCACAGTCTCTCCCTGGATCACCCTCACAGCCCCTTAACAGACACATTTGTCTTCAGCCCAGCCAGAGCTNCTTTTAGAATCATCTGCTACTTCTCTGCTGGAAATTCTCCTCTATCTTGTACAAAGGGAAACACAGTTTTTTCATGGCCTTCAAGACTCTCCTACCTCAGATGCCCATGACTCTGGACTCAGCCCTGGCTGCCCTCCTTAGTCATTCTGCTCTGCCTGTCCCTCGCCCACACCAGCCATACACTTACCTCTAGACATTTACTCTAGCTGTTCCCATGGCCAGGAGCTCCCTAAAAGTATGCACATGGCTCATGGTATTTATCAAGCTTCTCTAAAGAATAGAAAGGGATGCATTACAGCCATTGGTAACNATGGGGTACTGGTTCCAGGAATCCCTTAGATACTAANATGCAGATGCTCAAGTCCTTTACAGAAAGTGGCTTAGTGTTTGTGTNTAATTTGCATAGAGCTTCTCGTTTACATAAAATCATCTCAAGATCACTTGGAACGATACAACACAAACACNGTGGAAATGTGTTACATTGCNTTGGCTAAACAACAGGGATAAGAAAATGTCTGACTNTGTTCTGATTTCCCACTAATGAAAACCATGGATGTGAGACCCATAAATCTGAAAGGCTGATGATGTAGGATAAAAAAGATTATAGTAACCTGGCTCATTGTGATTACACAACCAGGTCCCAAGACCAGTAGTCAGCAAGCTAGAGGTGCAGGAGAGATATTCCAAGCTCAAAGGCCAAAGAAAACCAAGGCCCACCCAGCTATGAGATATTCAGGCAGGGGCATTCCCTTTTATTTGGAGAAGTTTAGGGCTTTGTTNCACACAGGATTTCATCTTCTTGGACAAGGCATAACCTTCCACAGTATACTACTTCAAATGTTAACTCATCGCAAAACACCTTTGCAAAATATTCTCAGAATAATGCTTGGTCAAATATCTAGGCATCCTACAGCCCAGTCAAGTTGATAGCTGTAATGAACCAACACTCTTCCTCTTCTACAGTCCCTGGGTTTTGCTCAAATGTGACTTTAGGACTGAGAATTTTCCTAGCTAATTATTAATGAAACTTTCTTTTCTTACCATGACCCAGTGACTCATCTTGCATTTCTTTCTCCAAAGCACTTCCCACTAACCTGCCATTTAATATATATCTGTCACTATAATTTATTCATTCTTTTCACTTAGTGCTANTTATCTAAGGCCATAAAGTCTTCAGAGGACAGGGACCTTGCTTTGTTGGCAGTTGCATTTCCAGTACCTCAAACAATTCCTGACACAAAACAGCTGGTTATATGCTGTTTACTGACTGGGTATATGGGCCTCTACTTGGCTGATGAACGAAGTCATTTTTGAGCTGTACACCTTCATTCAGTCAGTGGCCAATTTGGTGTGTGTGCGTGCGTGTGTGTGTGTGTGTATGTGTGTGTGTGGTATATACATGTTCATATGGCTGTATGTATGTTTATGGAAGTCAGAGGCCAGTGTTGGGTGTCTTCCTTGGTTGTGCACTTCCCTACTTTTTGAGCCATGGTCTCTCACTGAACTGGCTCACTGATTTAGCTAGACTGGCTGATTTAGCTAAACTGACTGCCCTCTTAACTGGGATTGTGGAGGCATGGAGTCAGCCAGAGTGGTCCTTAGGCATAGTAGGTCTACACACTGAATTACACATGTGTTAAACCATGTATTTTTTTCCTTGGTTATGAACTGTNAGCAGGTGTCTTTCTCTTCTTTATAAAGTCTTATGCAAAGTGAGTTTTCAAAGGACATAAGAAACTTGAAGCCACTATGGACATTCAGAGAAGGGAGAGATCTGAGCTCACCAGTAATATGGAGTCTCCGTGTGAAGACCGAGCCCCGAGAGCAGGATTGAATCTGGGGATGGGACAGAGTGGAAAGGGCATCAGGCTAAGGACTAGGTCTAAGCATAAATACAGGCTTGAGAGTATAACTGTGGCTGAAAGTCAGCATGTAGTTCTGCATAGTAGAGCCACCAGTAAGTACCAGGTGACAATTGCTATGCTGGGAATGAGTTGGTCAGGTACATTCAAGGGGTGTGCAACTCAAGTCTCCAAGTCTGACTTTCCAATGAGGTGGTTTGCTGGCCTGCATGACTCTGCATCTCCTGCCCTCACTGGTGCTGGAAGCTCAGACACCCTCTGCTCTCCTGTCTAGAGTACCTCTGATGTTCAACAGGAACAGGTGAGATCACAATAACCTCTGGAATCAGCGAGAGGCTGCATCTGTAAAGCTCTCATCTCCGTCTTCCNAGTGTTTAATTAGTTGATTCTNACACCTTCAGTTGCACAAAGGCACCTGGTTAATACTGACTNTAGCTCTTTCTGTGGGAGGTGGGTAGAGAGGGCAGGCACCTAACTGAATGATTATAAGTGTGACAGAGCCCTGGATTCCCTCTTGATTTCACTACTGCTCCCCATTGACTCAGACTTGCTAACGAACTGTGCCAGTAGTTGCTATGGTATTCCTTTTCACCTTCTTCCTTTTAAAACTCACCAACTTCTCATCATTTTAAGGACCTCTTCAAAGAACAAGATTAAAAGGTGTTCTTAGCTCATTGCTCTTTGACTTTCTCTTTTTCTATATTTTTTTCTTAATTTTTTTTCCTGTCTCTATTCCCTCGTCTGTCTTTATTTCTGTCTGTCGGTCCCTTTCTGCTCTTTCTTCCTCATCTCAGTCTCTCTGACACACTATGGAGTGTTCTGAATTAGAAAGAGTACATGAGGAACAATGAGAATGGGGCTGGGATATGGGTCTAGCCTCAGCTCTGTCCCTTAATAGCTGGCTTCACTGGGCAAGTTGTGTCTCCTCTCTCAGTAGAGGTAATCCCACTGAACACGGGTGTTTGCAGAAAGAGAAGGCAGAACAGAGCCATTGAAGACAAACCATTCTTCTTGTGCCAAGAGGCCCAGGGTCTTCTGCTATGGGTTCTGTCCTCTGCCAGCTCTGCAGGCCTAAGTAGATCTCCCTGGATCTCTAGCATCTAACTTGATGGAATGAAGATCACACCAAACTGTGGAGCAAAGGAGAAGTGATGACCTAGCGGGCGATTATGGCTTTCTGCTCAGGCAGGCTAGGGTTTATTATCAGCTGCATGGCCTTGGGAAGTTACTTATCAATTCTTAATAGTCTTTGTCCATGTGTCATGTATCAGCTGACATGGTAAACTCTTACATTATGTCACAGTGATTTTTTTTTTTAGTGCTATGAAGGGGCTAATTTTATTTGATCCATTTATTTCTCAAGACAGGGTTTCATACACTCCAGATGGGCCTGGAACTATGTAACTGGTGACCTTGAATTTCTGACCCTCCTGAGAGTTTCCCTAGTGATGGAGAGTACAGGTGTTAACTGNCAAATCATGTGTAGTGCTAGGACCCTAACCCCAGGCTCTGTGTATGCTAGACAATATTCTACCAGCTAATTTACATCCCANCTCTGTTTGATCTATTTTGTATAAAAAAGAATGAGGTTCCAAAAGGCTCAGGTGATTGCTAGGAGCGTGAAAACAGGGACAGAAGTGCNCTGTTAACTTTTGAGCCCGTATTTTGTCATCAGGGTACCATGGCACCAAGCTTCTGTATGGGGCCTNTCAAGTTCACAGGTAAATTGTTCTTATGCNAAGTACTAAGTAGTTATGTGTTACTGTGAAGATTAAGTGAGATAATGCACATCAGTTACTTAAGGCACACTATGTGTGTCTATACCATTGTGTGTGTGTGTGTGTGTGTGTGTGTGCATGAGTGAGTGTGTGTATGTGTGTGTATCTGTTGGCTTATGCAGGTGAACATGTATGTCTATCTGTGGATACCAGAGGATGTGCCCTCTAGTGTTGTTCCTCAGGGGCCATTCACTTTGTTTTTTAAGACTGGGTCTCTTGTTGGCCTGGATCTTGCTGAATAGGCGAGGCAGTCTGGCTCTTCAGAAAGTCCCAGGGATTCTTCTATCTCCACGATGGAGACAACAAGCATATGGCACCATGACTGGCTTTTAAATGTAGGTTCTAGGGATGGAACTCAAGGTCATTTCGCTTGAAAGGTAAGCACCTTGCCAACTGAACTATCTCCCCACCCCCTATGCCATCTTAAATATTTAGTTTTGGAATATGTGAGACAAAATATATACATGGATATGAANAAATGGTTTACAACCATTTAAATACTGTGCCAGGCACTATCAAGATGTCTCTCTCCATCGTTCCTTCCAGCTTGTGATTCAGACCTGATGTGACTCATATTCCTCAGGCTGTCAGCTCCAGCAGGAGTTCTNAGACCACTTTATGCATCGATGACAAATGGGATCCACAACACTTCGACTTCTATATTAATTAAATGTGAGAAAGCACGCAGCTCCATGAAGTGACATCTTTGTGTTTCCTAACTTTGTATTTCCACTGTGCCTTGCAGCCGCACCCCTCAGAGCAGTATCAATTCAGAATTCTGCTGTCTGAATGATGAGTCACAGGTTTGCTACTGAGTTTCACCCCATGTTCCAAAAAGGAAAACTGTGTCTTGAGAAGCAGAAGAAAAGAAAAGTCAGGCAAGGGTCTTTGGGTAACTTGTGCAAGTGTATAACTGCCANGCTAATCTCCACTTGCATAGACAATAGGCATTCATGGATCCCTTTTTCAATCCTTGGTACTGGGGAAACAATCAGGTGAGTGTGACTTCCTTTCTGGAGGAGGGGAAGGGAAAGAGCTTCCTACTTACTGCCTGCTTTGGGCTTGACATTTAAATTCTTACCACAACCCATTTGAGGTATATGTTATCATTCCTAATTTGAACAGGGATTGAAATTCAGAAAATTCAGGAGTTTGCTCAACAATCCTGGAGGAAGGAAGTGAAGAAAGACACTGGGACTGATGGCCCTGCCACCATTTTATTATATCTGCTTAGAGAAACTCATGTCCCATGGGGAAGAGACACCCAAATAATGACTCATGCAGAGAGAAGCGTCTGGATTNTTAACCCTGTGGTGTAGAAGGGTCAGCAGTGAGCTTTTGCCAGCAGCTATGGTTGCGCTTTCATTCCCAGCTTCACAGCATGGTTCTTCACAACCCATGCTATATCACTCTTTCAGTCTGCTGATAAATGCTCAGGAAATTTTAAGGTCTGAAGGATAGAGTTACATTGAAGACAAGTAAGTGTTAATGACAGGCAGGTCTGGCCTTCCTCATGCAGGTGGAAGAAAATCTGTAGGACAAGGTGCTCACAACATTCTTAAACATGGGTCTCACCACGCAAACTCTTCTGTCACTCCCCTTGGTGCTAAAAGAGGTGGAGTCTGGAGCTGGGCCTTGAACTGGTGCACTGTGAGGCATCAGCCCACCACTGAAACATCCTTTCCACCCAGTCACTGGTTCTTTACATGTCCAGTCATCCACACCCTTCTTCCTTTCAGGGCTTCATGCACTGGCTTAACTTCTGCAGCCAGCTGGGGGTGTTAAGTCAAGTGCTTGCTTTCCCATAAGGCCTGGCTTCTTCTCAAATGCAGTGAATGAATCCCTCTTCTGTGGGCTTTATCATAGCCCTTTGCCGATGCTTTTGCGATAGATCATCACATAGCCTGCCTGGGAATGTCCCTGGTCATGAATGCACACACCTATGAAGGAGATTGGCTCACCTGGGATTCCTCCTCAGGACCTGGGACAGAGCCTTGCTCACAGTGTATACTCAATAAAGTATTACAGGACTTAACTAGCAAACCATGAAGTGTGAAGAATGATTCTAGTTCCTGAGTAGCCATTGGCCTGTGTGCCGGCAGACCATTCCTCTCTTTTCTGCTGCTTTGCTCTGAGTGACAGGACTCTCATTCTTATGAAACAGTTCTCAGGGTCGTGTTTCCAGTTCTGAGATCAGTCTGTATATCTAGAACCTGGCTCCTGGTTCTATCTTTGCTACTAAACATTATTGAGAAAGTCATATTCATTGGACTTCAGACTGCTCTTTAACAGAATGAAGATGTTGAGTTAATATTCTGTAAAGACCTAAGCACTCATCCATCTATCCCTTTGTTATCTACACACACTCTCTCACACACAGAGCGATGGATTAAGTACCTTTTCTTCACTGGGTGACAGGGCTTCTCAGTGAGTTCAGCATGGCTCCTCCATGCAGTAGCTCACCTTAGTGGGGAGTCCTATGAACAGCCTGCTCTCTAGAGAAAGTGAGAGTCTACTGTGGAGTCAGCAGGAGCCCAGGTTTTGGGGATGAGATGAGAGTGTAATGGACAGAAGCTGGAGGAAGGAAGTCTGTTTTCATCTCAGGATGACAGAAGGATTTGTTTCATCAATCAGACAAGTTGCAAAGTGATGTCCCTGCCAGCAAACATACCCAGAAAGAAGCTGTGTGATTCCATAGCAGGTGATGGGATGCTTCCCTGCTTGGAAAAGACAGACTGGATGACTCTTAAGATGGGCATTTGATTCTAAGTTATTAGGATTCTAAAAGGCAAGCTCTCTGCTCTTCAAAGTGAGTGGTTTTGAATCTCTGTATGAAAACTAGCATAGCTATCCCTTTACATGAAGCCCTGTGGAATCCAGCCAGTAAAACTGAACCTATTCTAGGGTCTGCTCTCTGGGTCCTATTCCCCTTATTTCCAAGGAAAAAGTAGCTTCATGAGTCTAGAGCAATGGCTCAGTTGCTGAGAGCACTTACTGCTCTTGCAGAGGACCTGACTTTGGTTCCCATCACCCTCATTGGGCAGCTTACAACCATCTGCAACTCAGCTCACAACGGCCTGTAACTCCAGTTCCAGGGGATCTGACACCCTCTTCTGTCTCTGCAGACACCTGCACATAAACTCAAGTCCATACACACACCACACCACACCACACCACCACCACCAACACTACCACCACCAAAATGAATAAATACATAATTAAAACCTGAACTTGGAGAGAGAGTTCAGAGGTTTAGAGCGTATACTGTTTTCTATAGAAGGAAGTTTAGTACCAGGGAATCCAATGGCCACTTCTGCCTCTGTGGGCACATATTCATATGAATATACCCACACATAGACATACACTCATACACGTTAAAAAGAAATGGAATAAAACTATAGCTTCAGAGGACCTAGGACCTCTGATATTCCTGTGACTGAGCAGATCTGTTCTGTCATAACATGCTGGTCTCAACTCTTCACTTTCTCTTGTCCCCGTGGCCTTGTGGCCATACTCTCATTTCTTCTTGCTAATCTGTCTTTGGTCATGAGGTTAAGGATCTTACTGTAGGAACGGGAAGGATATTGTCCTATCTCTAGGTCTGCCTGTGATTATGTCATGTTCTGAGGCTGGGGCTTCTGCCAGCAAGTGTCTCCTTCTTCTGTCCTGCAGTCTCTATGAAGACACTGCAACATCTCTCCTCTCTGACCCTCTTCTTTCCTCTTCTCCTTCTCCCCTGGCCCCGAGGACCTCCACTCAAAGGCAGTAGTCTCCATTTCCTAAGTTTCTCCTCTGAGCTGGCTTAATGCTCACAATTGGTTCTCATATCAACAGTAAGAGATGGGCATTAGCTTTTGCACCTCTGTCATGAATGAGGCAGCAAGGCCTCAGAGAAGGCAAGTCACCCGAGGCTTGCAGTCTCTCAGTTGGAAAGCAGTCAGCTGGGATCATGTAACTGGATCTGCCATGTTCATTTTCTACTGCATGGAAACCCAACCCCTCCCCCCGCAGCCTGGCATGGTTCTTCCTGGCTGTTCTCTCAGGTTTCTCACTACTCATAGGTAGATGTCCTACCTAGCTTTTAGTGCAGTCTACTTTTATTTTCACTCCGTTCATGCACAGTCACTTTAAGTTTGCATAATGTATTGGACATGATTCTTAAACATTTGATATCCTCTCACCAGGTCTTCAGTAGGCATAATTTGTTTTAGTCATTTTGAAAATGAGAAGTTGAGGCCCAGTGACTTGAATAACATAGCTACATGGCTTTTAAATGGCAGGGCCAATCCACTTTGGGCATCTGGTGGCAGAGCCTCAATTCCCAACAAGCTGACCATTATATGCAGAGTTCTGCCTGGCTAATTTTATATCTTCTTCACCAGCAGCTGCTAAGATGGTAAGATTCAGTGACACAGGTCTTCAATGGGGCTTGGTGAAGTACCTCTCTAGAGGTGTCAAAGTAGTAGTTACCCTACAAAACTTTTTAACATGGCGACTCTTCAACTCAGGCTGATAAATCAATCAATGGTCAAGTGTGTTTATGTATGCCTATGTGTGAGTGTGTATGCGTGTGTGTGTGTGTGTGTGTGTGTGTGTGTGTGCATGCATGAGAGCGAGAGAAAGACAGAGAGAGGAGTGGAATCAGAGATATCTCTATGTAGATTAACTTGATAAGACAGGATTTGTTCATTTCCTCCTGGTTATATCAGAATGTCTTACTCTGCTGCCATGAATAGCTGAAGTGTGACCTAACAAATAGATCTCCCTTGTTGTTCTGGATTTGGTAGATTTATAGTCTGTGCTTGAGACCATGAGTTGGGAAGGATTCTGAGGTCACATTTGGTCCCAGCAGGGAAGAGAGAGACAATCTATTAATAATGTCTGTCATATATATGGGAGGTGAAGGTGATGCTTATAAGTTATCTGATATCATCTCTGATTCCTTATCCTGGAACTTTCTTGCTTATTTTATTCTCATTTAAGAGTAACTGACCCATTCTTAGCCTATGATGCCTCACCTAGTTCATGAGGATGGGCTCACTACAAACCAGGTGAAAAACGGACAGAGGGGAGAAGTTTATCCATAAAGGGATTCTTTGTGTATGTTTCTGATGTTCTTTCATGATTCAAATAAAGCATGGGGGTAGAAGAGAGTCTTCCCATCAGTACCACCCTGCACTCTTTCTTATAGGAAGTCATGGCGACCCAGAACAGCATCTCTCCTACTTTGGACCTTCTCTCCCAATGACTTGGACAGCTCTAGTGGCCGGTGAGATCTTCAATGTTCTCATAAATGCTTTCTAAGCCCAGGCTCCTCTCTTCCAGGTTGAAAGTCACATGACCTTACCTTGCCCTCTCTCCATTCAGCCTCCTATCATTGCCTCCCTGTCATTCTCTACCCCAACACCCTGCTTTGTTTTCTTCAGGCCTGCTTCACTAGCTTGTCTTCATTTTCTTACTGATTTAGCCACTTGGTAAGGGTCATATAAACATGCCTCTGCGTGTTTGTAAAGTAAGTTTTGTTTTTAATTTTCTCATTCATCCATGTATCCTTCATACCTCTGAGATAAAGAAGAAAATGTGAGATTGATACTAGACATTAGATGCCTGCTCTCTGAAGAGAATGGAAGCTGGTATTTCAGTGTTCCTTGTGGGGTTTGACCAGCTGCCACATGGAGACAGTGTTATCTTGCAGTCTCCCAGATCTCCGAGAATTCTTAAAGCTCAACTNCCTCTCTGACCTTGAAGATACCTTCCTACTGTGCACATCCACCTGCTTTCCATCAAATCTGTCACAGGCTGGAAATAACCGAGAACTCACAATTCCATTCTGAGAGTGAATTGTGTCTCTTCATTCAAACAGCCTTCTGGGACTAAGTCCAAAAACTCCATGCAGACAGGCAGAACCTTGGGCCCAATGTTCTCCAAACTGACATTCATTCTGTATCTCCCTCATTCTTTCCAAAAGCTTAGTGAGTCCTCCTTGCCTAAAGACCTAAAGTCTAATGTTTTAAGAGGAGGTACTCATAGACTTTCAGATGTCCTGGCTTTTGTCCTTTTGACCCAAGATAGGTGTGAACCTTGGCTGTTTCCCCAGACATGCCTTGCACAATCCCCTCCCACTGTGATCCCTGCGTGGGCATCACTCTGTGGATAGTATTCTCTTGTCTCCCTTACCATTGCCAGAGACGACTGTCCTTTGAGCCCCTCCCACCCTGCACATTCCTGCATTTATGCTTACTAACACATAATTTTAAAATGTATCATGTCCATGTATTTTCCTAAACCCCAACCCTCCTGGGAGCAAGTATGGTCTCTAATTTATCTCCACATTCTTAATGCCCAGCAGAGTATCTAGCCCAAATTAGAAAATCTCAAATAGAGCCATATCTTAAAATTTAGAAATGAGGAAACAAAAGTTCAGAATAGAAGTGTCCTGTCCACATCTACATAGGTGGCTGCTAGGGGAAGACCTGAGCACCAATCTCATATTTATATTAGAGGCCATACGTTCAAATGTCACAAGGGGCCAATGGCAGAAGATTAGTGGTAGTGGAGGAATGGGAGCCTAGCTACCTGGGAGAAACCACCTAACATTTACAGCTGACAGCCATCAGGTAGTCACATAGGGTCATCACTACCAGACATTCAAATTCTAAGGAAAGTAGGAAATCTGATATATGACATCTTAGAACATTTTTCATCTTGCCAACTTGATCTAATTAAAAGTACCACATGGCCCAAAGCACACCCCCTCTGTGAGCCAGATGAGGCCTAGTCTGTCTTTTGGTGACCTATGCTTTTTTTTTTTTCTCCATGGGGCAGCTCTGGACAGAGGACCATCGGTTAAGTGTCTCAGGCTTGCAGAGTCAGAGACAAGCTCCTGTTGCCTTTGTAGCTGAATTATTTAAAGCTGCTGGTATTAGGCTGATCTTAGAGCCTTCAAGGTGAGTGGGATGGGCACCCTTGAGTTTCACATGACTGCTTTGAAGTTGTGTCAAGTCCAAATGACAGTTTTCCTGGTCATTAAAAGTGGTCTGGAAACGGACTCGGCTGTGGATAAATGCAAATCAATACAAATTATGAAACAGGTCCAGCGATGGATTGGCTGCCTGTCAAGAAAGATGAAATACTGAAGAACTGCTGTGAGAAGTGGGGGGTGATGATGTCTGAATGCCTGGCTCTTTAGAAGGGGAAGGCAATTAACTACATCACCGNTCTGGTCTTGGGCTAGGGTCTGGGTTGTTTAGCCTTAGAAGCGACCAGCTCTGCCTTAGTGTACGCAGTGCGAGCCATGCAACTGGAGTTTGGTCCACTCTGACTTGAACAGCCATTTATTAGGACAAAATGAGTGGGTATTGACCTGTAGACTCTAATGCTGGGTGTCAGTGTATTAATAACAGGCTGTTGCATGCTGTGTCTAAATGCTGGGGATGAAAGGATGGCCATCCTTTCAAAAAATCAAAGGGCTGGTGTCACTTAGATCTGCAGTGATTGCTCCCAGGTTATCTACTTGCAAATGTGAGTTTAGGGGTGTGAAGGGGAACAGCAGGGAGCGGACTGGGTTCAAACTGAAGCTCTACCATCGCTAGCCTCTCATCCTTGGGTATTTCTGTCTATCCAGGCTTTGGTCTCAGGACTATCATCTGTAGAAGAGGGGCNTGATATTTTCCTCTCACGTTGGCTGGGATCTGACACCAGCAAGCCAACCTTGCACAGTGTGAGTCATAGACGTGTTGCTGAATGCACACTTGATTCCCTTTTCCACTCAGCTCTCATAGCACCTAATCAGATGGCCTTGAGGCTTGCTTAGCATTCTACCTGACATTTGTAGTTGACTCAGCCTTTCCTCTGTTGTGCAAGAAATTCTTTCGTGCTTCTCACCTGCCCTCTACCCCCAAGTACTGGGAATGGAATTCAGCTTAGGGCCTTATGTGTGCTAGGTTAAGCACACTACTGAGCTATACACCCAGGCCTCTTTTTACCTTTTCATTTGAGACAGGGTCTCACAGAGTTTCCCGGGCTGGTCATGAACTCATACTGTAGCCCATGTAGGCCTTNAATTTGAGATCCTCCTATCAACCTCTTGAGTAGCTGGGTTTATGAGCCTTGCCCATTGGTGGCAGCTACTGCTTCTACTTCCTACTTCTTCATCCTCTTCTTCCTACTTCTTCTTTTCATTCTCCTTCCTGTTTCAGTATTTCATCTTTCATATTCNACAGTAGGTACCAAATTGCTCATTGTGACATTCATGGCTTAGGCATTTCACAGTCAGCCTGTTCCCTGCCAGTCACTTGTGCCATGAGGTTCCACCAGGGCATGTGACTCAGATGAGCCCCTGAACATGCTGGTTCTAGAACCTGCAGACTTCCTGACTCTTCCCCTGTTCCCAGTGTGGCCAAATAACTACTGAGAATAGAAGTAGAAGTTACAACTCTAACNGCAGAGGGTGAACCTAGCAGGCATCGCTGAGTAAGCCACTTCTGNGCTGGATTGTGGAAGATTGGGGAGATTTTTCTAGGCATAAAATNATGAAGATCATTATGGGCAAGAGAAATAGCCTATGCAGAGGAATGGCCACATGAACATAGGGGCTGTGTGGCTGGAGGAGGAGGCATACTTCAACTTAGTGTGTGTGAGCTTTCTNTCTGTTAGCTACATTGCAGTCTCCCACCAAGCTTGTTAGGGCAACACTATACTTCCTGTTTTGTGGAGGGGAAAAACAACAAGCTGAAATCTTAATCATTTATTGAGGCCACACAATATAAATGTGTCTGAGGTGGACTTGAGTCTGCCTGACTCTGATGTGATGTTCTTAGCTCCCACTATATGTGGCTATTAGGATTTATGGATATAATGCTGCTAGAATTCTCCAACATGCTGGTGTTAACTTAATCCCTAAAGGTGAGCACAAGTGACTGCCTTTGTTTTTAAAAATTGCATGCCTGTGCACGTGCACCTTTGTGTGTCCATGTAGGTGTGGTGTACATGACCACGTGGTGTGTGTGAGTGTGCTTGTGTGTATAGGTGGAAGCTAGAGAGGAAGTCTGGTGTCACTCAAGTGACATCCATTTTATTTTCCTAGAGACAGGATTGCTTCCTGGCTTAGAGCTTGCCAAATTGCCTGGCTGGCTGGCAAGCCCCAGGGATCAGTCTGCCTCTGTGTCCCCAGTGCTGGCTTTTATATGTGGGTCCGGGGATTGGACTCAGGTTCTCATGCTCANAAGGCAAGCACATTACTGACTGTGCTATCTCTGCAGTCCATGACTGCCTTTCTTGAAGCTATTCTTTCTCAATTTTGAAAGTCTTCCATTGCTTAGAAAAACTATCCTCTATTTGCATAGCAGAGTGAGGTCGGCATGTGAGGAAAGTCATTTTCCTACACAGAGCTCATTTCAGTTTGTATTTTAGCCCAATTTCTTGAGACATTTTCATGCGTGGACTGAGGTGAGCTTGCTGAGATCAGTACTGCCTGACTTAGGGAGTTTTTATTTTACCAGGTGTGTTTCACTGTGCTGCAGCCCAGGCAAATCACTTTGGGTAGGGTTAGCATAGGAGCTGGAGACAGCTACTCCTATAGGCTGTGTTAGTGCAGGTGTACAGGGCCTCCTAATAGACTACACAGCTCTGGGATCCTTCTGTCTGCTGTCACGATGTCTCCAATGCTGTGGGCTCCTGAGTTCTGAGCTCTTACACCACCTTTCCCCTAAGTGCAATCCTCAGTGTNGATTTATTAAGTTAGATATAGACATTTCTTTCAATAAGGTATGTAAATAAATAGATGGATACTAACTGAGCAGCATTAAGCCTATGCTGTTTAGGAAAGCAGGCCTTGGGGGTCAAACATCCTGGACTTAGAATCGTGTGAGTGTTTCTTCATCTCACCAATCAAAGCACATGACAAGAATTAAAACTTCTTTCTGTTTTTGTTTTTTGAAAGAGATGTGGGTGGAGAGGAGGTACCATTAATAAAACTCTGAGTACACTTCCTGGTATCTCTCTCTCTCTCTCTCTCTTGCTGGCTCTTGTTCTTGCTCTCTTGCTCTCTCTCTTTTACCCTTGAGTTCCCAGATGAGACAAAAACAAAATAAGCCCACTGACAGGTAATTAGCATTATTTTTGATACCTAAACAATGACTTGCTNCATGCTATCAACATTTATGTGACATTTTAAGATCACTAAAAACTACCTCAAAGAAATTTTAAGCTTGTAGCTGTGGTATTGAACAAATCCTCCAGATCACAACAGAGATGGTCAGTCTTGACCGTTGAAAGGATTTGGTGAGAAAGTACAGGTTCATCTTTTGCCACTTTGCTGACTACTGAAAAAAGAATCAGATTGTTGACTTTTGAGGCTTTTGACACACTTAGATGTTCTTTTTCCAGATGAGAGACTGAAGGTTTCTCTGTGCAAATATAGAAGTATGCATGCACCTCACTGAGTCACAGAATTTCAGAAAACTCAGTGGAAACTTTTACTACACCAAATTCACTCTAACTANCCCATGCTACAGAACAGCTCTGGAAATTAGTTTGCTGCTTGCCAAGAGACCCCGAGACAAGCATTTCCATGGAAATTCGTAGTTCAGGTAAAATGCAGAATATATATATATATATATATATATATGAAGGGAACATGCAAGCTACAACATGTGTGTGGAGATCAGAGAACAACTTTCAGGAGTTGGTTCTCTCCTTTCACCATGTGAATTCTGGGAATTGAACTCAGGTCGTTAGCTTAGTTACAAGGGCATTTACTTGCTAAGCTGTCTTACAGGCCTATAACGTAGATTTTTTGAGAGAGACAAAAGTGGGGCAAGAGATAATGGCATAGCCAGAAATTTTGGTGAAAGTGTTGGGCTTTTGATAAGAGTTAAACTGGGTATTGAAGGGGTAAGAGGCCCANAGATTGTCACATAGGTTTATACTAACTGGTTAAAGGGGAGTTAAGGACTCTAGGTTGGAGTTCACAGTTGGGCTCTGAAGACATGCACAGGTTATTTAACCACCCTGAGTATATATATACCCTCAGTATTCTGTTCTGCAAGGTAAGATTGGTACTAGGCCTTCTGTCTCTGTTGCTCCTGTAGGGCTGTGGTAAGGANGAAGCAGAAGATAGGTAGAAAGCCTGGTCTGCAAGAAGTACTCAAGGAATGGTCACAGGCACCTGGACCACCCAGAAACTTCAGCTGACCTCAAGGAATGGTAACAGGCACCTGGACAGCCCAGGCGCTTCAGCTGACCATTGTGACAAATGGCTGAGGATGCTCTTCCGGACGTGTGCACACCTTACTTCTGCCTCTGTTCCCNCTCTTTGGCTCTCTCCCTGCAGGGCAATGTCTGCCTCAGTAATATGGCTCCTCTAAGCCACACTGAGTGCTGTTTTAGTCCAGCATTTCTATCCAATTGTGTCCTATTTAGGATCCCCGAAGAAACTCTTTTGAAGAGTTGAAGAAACATGCCTCCTCATCCCCAAACAAAAATCATTTTGTAGCAACGCTTCCTCATGTGTGTCTGTTTCAGAAATGANATTCCCTTCCTATAAAGATGACACAAGACCCTCAAGCTTCTGTACAGCCCTGTTGACCCTATTCTGCTGTAAGAATGAGCAGTGCTTGCCCTAAGATGTAAAAGGGTGGCTCCATGACACCCCATTCCGGCTAAGGATCTTCCTTCTTTTCCCATTAGCCCCTGGGAGGGCAGGCAACAGTTAAGTCAGTGGTCAGCATGAAATTCTTCACTGATGGAAGGAAAAAACAAAACAAAACAAGCAAACATGTATGAGATCCCTTCTGATGGAATTAGAGAGTTCTCTGTTGTGGGGACAGAGACAATTTGTCATAAAGGACTCATGAGGCATTGTGGAAAGGACATAGATTTTAGAGTTAGGTAGATGGAGATTTGAATTCCTACTGTAGGTNATAGTGCTCGTGTTTACAACACACTTTGNTTTCTACATGCATAGAAGGGAGTTATATTACATCGTAATATCTTTTTGTGTATAGTGTANGCATGTGTGTGCATGTGCATGTCGGGCTTGAGGCTGACCTTGGTTAACTCCCTCTATCCCTCTCCAGTTTATGTTTTTGAGGGAAGGTCTCTCATCAGAGCTGAAGCTTACCATTTAGGTTAGGCTGACTGGCCACTAAACACCTAGTATCTACCTGTCTCTGCCTCCATGGCTGGATTATGGTTGCATATGCCACCACAGGCCTCTTTTACATGGGTGTTGAGAATCTGAATTCAGGTCCTTGTACTTGCATAGAAAGTGTTTTGCCCACTAAGCCATCGTCCCAGCCCTGGAATTCTGTCGGTTTTGAAGGGTTATCATGAAAATCAGAACGGTCATTAGAAGCTGCTGTAATTCTAAGGGTTTGTCTTGGGCCAACTTCTGTATTAGGTGTGGACAGATGAATTTACCCCATTTCCAGATGAGAAAACTGCAGCTGAATGGATAGAGAATTATCGTGTGCAAAAACTGAGTATGAAGCACAATATACCCCNGACTAACTTACACAAAATATTTCTTTAAAAGATAGCATTTACTCTGGATTGAGAATTTCATGAAACAACAGATTACAAGATTACACGGAAGTGTAATTACAAGAAGAACCAAGGAAGTGCTTGGCACATGAATGCTAAATAAGAGTTCTTTTCTCCTATGTTGAAAGGACACATTCATGCTGAGACCGGAGGGGGCTCCTGGGTCATTCTGCTCTGATGTAGGCTTACCTCCCGGTCTACTTCTGGCTTACCNGGGAATGGGAGACCTACCTTTCTGTATGTCAGTTCCCTCATCTTTGAAACAGATGTTAGTGAGAAATTTGTCCTAAAGACTTTTTTTTTTCAAATTTTCAATTAAAAAAATTATGTGTATGGGTGTTTTGCCTGTACGTATGTCTGGGCATCAAGTATGTGTCTGGTAGCAGCACAAGTCAGATGAGGGTGTCAGATGGTCTGGAACACGAGCTATGGATGGTTGTGAGGAGCCGTTGTGAGGAGCCATGTGGGTGCTGGGAATCAAACCCCAGTTCTCTGGAAGAGAAGAAAATGCTCTCAATCACTGAGCCATATACCCAGCCCCACTATTCTAGAGACTTCATTCTGGATTTTGGCATTCTAGAAATGAAACAGACCCTCCATTGAGGAAGAGCCACACATCTGCTAAGAGAGCTTTAGATGCCTCTTCTGGGTGTGGTGGTGGAGCCTGCAATCCTGGCACACAGGAGACTGAAGCAGGAAGACCTTGAGGTCAAGGCCAGCTTGAGCTACAAAGGGAGACCTTGTCACAAAACAAAAATAGAAGCAAACAGACAAATGAGATTCTATTTCTGCTCCATTCTGTACCTCAGTTATCCAGCTAGATCATAGGTGGCCAAGACAGTCACCAGTCACAAGTCCAATCAGATGTCCCAGTGTCTCCACAGAGCCAGAAACAGCTTCAGAAGTTAAAGCCAAGTGAGACGCAGAAGAGACTTTTGATTAGACCTGATTGCTAGCACAAAATCCTTTGTCCTTCTCTAGTTCCCATTTGTTCCCTAAAATCAGGAATGTGTAGCATCCTCTCGGCTGTACATTCTGTGTCCATCTCCTGCGTGTTAGCAAGTATACACATAAAAGAACCCAAGATGTGATTTGTGGAGATTGGTCAAAACGTTTACTTTGGGGCTGTGGAGATGGCTCGGTTAGTGAAGGATCTGTCATGCGAGCCTAAGGACTTGACTTCCATGCCCAGCACCAACATAAAAAGTTAGGTGCTGTGGCATGCATTTGTAATCCCAGCACAGGGGACGNAGTGGAGATAAAGAGATCCCTGAGGCTTGTTGGCCAACAGTCTAGTCAAATTCTAGAGAGAGGTCCCCACTTCAAAAAACAAGGTGTGTGGCACTGGAGGAGGAATATCACCTGTCACCTGAGGTGATATTCCTCCATACACGCCCCCACACACAAGTGCACATGTACCTACACACACATAGATACACATGCATACATACAGAGCTCACTTTATTATTGGTTGATCACAGAACAGTAAGTATTATGGTTTGAATATGAAATGTCAGCAATAAGCTCATAATATATTATTTGGTCCCAAGCTGGTGGCACTGTTTGGGAAGCTGTGAAACCTTCAGGGTAGGAGGTATAGATAGTGATGGTGGGCTACTGGAAGCTGGCCTTTGAAGATTATAGCCTGATATCGCCTCATACCCAAGCTCTATGCTTCCTCATCTACCTAGATTCCAGGAGCCTCGTCACATGCTCTGGCCACTATGAACTTCACCGAGCCTTTCCCGCCACGATGAACTAAAACTGTGATTCATAATGAATCTTTTCATCCTTAACTTGTTTCCAGAAGGTGCTCAGTGACAGTCATGAGAAAAGTAATTAACACAGTGGCAGTCACGTCATCCTAGGTCTTTCCATCTGTACCAGGAAAATGGGCAGTAACACCTGCCTTGTCTATCCCCTAAGACAACTCAGAAGACAGTGATGTGACATAGGCGTATTAAGCTTTATGAACCCGTTTCGTACATATGAATTAGCCTTACTCATTTAAGCCTCAGTTTCATAATCTGGAAACACTGTTCATCCCTAGGGAAGGTACTAACACAGTAGTTGGCACAGGGCATGCACTCAGGGAATGAACCATGTCCTCAATCTCATGATAACTTTCAAGGTTGCAATAATGTTAGGATTCTTTTGTACAGACAGAGGAAAAAGTGCATTGTAAATATCATTTATAATAATAGTACTTATCACTACAACTATTATTTTATCATATTTGGGGAGCTATCATAGCTAGTTTATACAGGATTCTGCTCTTGTTCTTTCATAACAGTAACACAGAGCTTAATTAGCCTCAGTCTTAAGCAGGCATATTAGCAACTGGCAACTGAATAGTACCAAGCAGATGTGAGCAGCACTCACTTGTGAGTGAGGGGTACTGCCCCACTCCATCACGGCTGTGGAGGATCCCTTTTCAGTTGGCATTACTCTTAGGGACTCTGGGCTGCTCACAGCCAATCCTTATCAGNGTGGCTTTTTCAGCTTCCTTCATAAAAAGTAGTATGTGACAAGCCTGCTGGGGCAGGAAATAGTTTTGCGCTAATGAGTTTGTGCTTCGCTGACGCTTTCCCATTAAAATCATGTTAACCATGCCCCCCCCCTTGTTAATCATCCCAAAATCAGTTTATTAATTAACTCATTTTGGGAAATGGCAATTTAGTCAGAGCTCTCCAGCTCATTAGCATGTTACCAGGACAGAGGAAATAGATGTCACTGAAACCCCTCCCTGCACGCTCAACTCAGCCAGTCCTGTGTCTTCTTCTGTGCTTTTGCTGTGTCCCTCCACTAATTCACATGACAAAGAGTGACTGGAAGTGTCCTAGGTGCCTGACTCTGCACTTCCTTTGGGGGCAAGAGCTGTAAAATACTCTCTNTGTCTCAAGAACATCTTAGGACAGGACAGCAGAGGTGGGAGTGGAGTTGGGAGTGAGAGANTTGGAACCAGAACACAGGGGCTTGAAGTAGTTCTGGAACTTTACCCCTCTGCCTCTGGCACACTCTATGTGTGTGTGGTATATGTACCTGTTTGTGTATATGTTCGCATGGCCATATGAATTCACATGCCTGTGTGTGTATGCCCACACAGAGGCCAGAGGTTGATATTGAGTGTCTTTTTCTGTTGTGTGCTGTCTTAGTTTTTGATATAGGGTCTCTCTCATTGAGTCTAGGAACTTAATGATAGCTACATTAGCTCTTGGAGATCACCACTTGTCTAGACGAGTTGGCATGAGAGCTGAGGGGATCTGGCTTTCTCTGCTTTCTCAGCACTAGGGTTACAGATGCACAACACCATGCCTAGCTCTTATTTGGGTATTGGCATCCCAACTCAGGTCCTCATGCTTGCCATCTCTGCAGTCCTGTTCTGGCACTTTTTAGACTATCCATCCATCAGGCACACCTCAGGAGCGTGCATAGCTTTTCAAAGGCACTTTGAGATGGTGAGAAGTGGATAATTGCATTTGTGTAGGGAGTGCTGAGACTTTCCCACTCAAGCTCCAGTTTTATAAGGATGATAAAATTATGAAAACCAGGATCTCATAGGAATGGAATGATTACCGTGTGCCAGGCACTGTCCTAACCACTGTGTGATAACTCACTCAGTGAATCACAGTGATTAATGACTCACTGAATGAACGACAATAGTTATTGACTTACTAACTTACCTAATGCTCACTGTAGACTGGTAAGATGGGCACTATTAATATCCCGCTTTACCAGTGAGGAAACTAAGGCAGGTTACAAAGATTTGAACACAAACAATTTAGCTTCAGAATTATAAGTCAATGAGACCCAAGAAATGAAGTGACTTTTCCCCATCACACAGTGTGTGTGTGTGTGTGTGTGTGTGTGTGTGTGTGTGTGTGTGTGTGTATAGTTCACTCCTCTCCAATGGCCAAGTCAGTATTTTTTCTTCGTCATGCTGTTAGTCTCTAGAAATTCCCATCCCTTGGCTAGGTTTCTCATAAAACATAATTCAGATCTTGTGCACATTGGCGGGGGGCAGTTCAAGCCTCAGTTTGGCTCCATATCCTCAGGGTTGGAAGAAGACATACCNGAGTAGAACCTGTGAGTGGGGTGTTTGGATGTAGACATAGCATTTAGCCACTGATAATGTAGGATCTCACTCCAGAGGAGCTAAGCTTTCTAATTGACTGGTGATCAAATGCTTTACCAAGCCCCAGTTTTCTCATATGAAAAACAAACCTGTAGGTGGATACCCAGGGCCAGTATGGTGGTAAGTGGAATGAGACTGCAAGTGTCTTGTGACTAGAAGTCACTGTGGTGGATAGCAGAAGTCATTCACTCTCCTCATTAACTTGACTTCCTTTCAGTTCCAGGATTGTCCCCACTGCAGGATTGAGGGATCTGGGGGACAGTCTGCCTGTGAGGAGATGGTGGCCTTTCCTTCAGCTTATCGGGGATTAAAGGATAGTGCCGGTTTTAGTGAGCTAGTCTGCCCAGGCTACCTTCAGGTCATTAAGGAATCCCAGCCGGAGAAGCATGCGGAGTTTACCCTGCCACTATTCAGAACATCCTTGGTTGATCTCTTTCTTCCTTAGGAGGTGGGATGATGCTGGGATCTGTCCAAGCCATGGCCCTGGAAGGGGTATGGGCACCAACACCCATTAACTATTGTTTATATCTGTTAAATACCCATCTATGCTTCCCTTCCTATGTGCTTATAGTGGATTTTTCTCTAATCATTAAAAAGAGTATCAAATTGTCATAGGTGGCATACATGTCTTCAAGTAGTGTCAAGATCCAAAGTGGGTGTTCTATGAGTAGACTACCCATGTTAGTCACTTACAGGTTAAGCCAAATTAGGGAGCCATTTTTCGCCTTAAACAGGTAGCAAGAACAGTACTAATAGTTTTAGAGGTGTTGGAAAGAATAAACAAGTAAGCCCAAAGAGCCCAATGATGCTCGGCTGTGAACAGAAAATCAGTCCATCCAAGAGACCAAACATTACCATTGCTACTCTGTGGTGCTTGCTCCTCTGTGGTTGACAAGGATGCCAATCAATTGTACCATGAGCCAGAGACAAGAGTCTTGGTAAAGGAGCTGTGGAGTAGATCATGAGTGTTCTCACAATGGAGTCCAGCCAATGGGATTGAACTATACTTGGTCTTCACTGCATTCATCACTCTAGACAAGGAGGTCTGTGAGCATGGGGAGGGCATGACTGGTGCTCAGCATGTAACATCACCATTGTAGGTGACAGTGAGTGACAAAAAACCTTAATCTGAGTCTACAGAGTACAACTAAGATTTATGAAGTACCTTTAGGGATAAGAGGCAGGATCTGTGTAAATACCAGCAAATACTATGCAAATAAAATAGGTTTGCCTAGTTGTGTTGAACAATTTGCTAGGAGCCTAAAGATATTTCTTATGGGAGAGGTAGAGAGACTTGTCAGGCCTGGATTCTACAGCAATGACTTTCAATATTCTTCTTGTGTTTTTTCTTTTAAATTATGTGCCTCTGTGTGTGTGTGTGTGTGTGTGTGTGTGTGTATGTATGTGTATATATACATATATGTGTGTGTGTCTCTGTGTGTGTGTCTGTGTACATGTG
>LZPO01108084.1:0-28783 GCA_001675575.1 Neotoma lepida | reverse complement strand
CCCAACATCAACCATAGAATTCTGGAGATCTATACAGACAGACAGGAAGTGATATAGCTAGGCTCAGAGAGCTGATGGGAGAACAGAACAGGAAGGAATATAGGCATAGAGATATAGGAAGTCACTCTCTCTTTTGGAAGCCACGGCATTGGTGAGGTGAGGCTGGTAGCCGTTCCTAATTCCTCTGATCTCTGTCAGATTTTCACCCTATTTCTGGCTCCATGTTTTATTTAACAAGATCATTTAGAAATTCGTCTTATATTATTTTAAAGAAAGGCAACTCCCAAAGACTCTTCTGCAGTGAGAACATGTTTTCCTCCCAGGATTCTCCCCCCCTTTACCCATACTATAGCTCCTGAATGGAAAATTGTCATTCAAGCTGGTGACCCTGAGGTAGGACCTGCCTCAGGGTCAGGAAACAGTGGATAAGTCCTGCTTCTGGCAGCATGCTTTGGAAGTCCAGAGAACAGATTCATACATAACACAGAGATTTAGCTGTGGATCTGAAAGCAGACACATTGTGCGCTCACATCTGAGTACCTTCCATGCAGGGGCTGCTATTAAATGCTGGCTGAAATGCAATCCAGGAGCACCCCAATATTTGACTGTAATATTCTGTCTTCATGTAGCTTATTTTTCAGTGACAGTAAAAAACTCAATACTTTTCAAAAGTTGCCCCAACTTACTATTCCAGTTTTTCCTCTAACATTCCACTCTTGTACACAACTCTAAGAGATTACTGTCTCAGGACACACCTTAGTGTTTCTGAACCTGTGTTTGTTTGTGACTTTTTCTTTCTGGAATGCTTGCACCCAACCCCACCCCTTTCACAGAAACAGGCTACCTCATCATTTATTTCTTTGTTATTAAGACTTCTTTATTCAACCTTTTCTACACACAGGCACTNCCAAGTCCTTTAGGTGTGATTAGGACAACATTTTATAGTTTGTGGCATAGTGTGGCTTTTGAACTGGTCACAACTCTCTACTCTGCCACATAAAACATACATACTGTGATGAAATTTATCAAAACATAAGTTTCCATTTCTTATTTTGAGAATGAAGACATTGTTATCTTCTCTCTAGGACTGTCTTGACAAATAAAAGTGGGAACATATGAAGTACCCTGCAGCACCTGCTATGTGGTCATGTTGAGAACTGCTGGTTTGTGGGATGCTGGAATTCAAACCAAGGTCTTCATGCTTGCTAGACTCTTGGCCTAAGCAACCATCCTACCATCTCATTCCTTTAAATATTAGACCCAAGTCATCAAGTTCAAATTCCAACTCTACCACTTACCACCCTGGGGAAGTTAAGATACTAATTCCTACCTCACTTTTTCATCTGGAAAATGGCATTAATAATATTCAACTCTTGGATATGTTATAGTTCACATTGCAATAGGTTATTGCCATGAAATAAGTTTATTGCTGAGAAGTGAGTAACCTAGTTCCAACTTAAAAGAATCTTGTTTTAAATAAGTTTATCATTTTGTATTGGGATGCATTCATGGCTATGCAGGAGCGCATGAGACCCATAGGCCTGAGGTGGGCGTGTCTGAACCTTGAATGGTGTTAGGCAGGGAATATATTCCAGCTGGTTCTGAGCTGGCCACTCATCTAGATCCATAGTCTACCCTGTGCCTGACTTAGGAGGCCTTTATTTCAAATTCTTGGTTGAATGAGTGAATCTACCCACTCTGGTTCTTTACTCTTCCTCTTGCATGCCTGGCTGTCACCAGGGTTGGTTTCCTTCTTCCAGGAGTAAAAGAGGGTGTCACTGTTTTGATGTGCACAGGTTCACAGGCTCTGACACCTGGCATCACTGGGTCAATTTCATGNAACAGAGGGGCAGTTTTTCAGCTGTGTTCTCCTAAGGAAGCACTCTGTGGGAGAGTGATTGAATCAGCAGGAGTTGGCAGGAGGACCGGAGCTCCACCCACCACTCAGCAGCCTTTTGCTGCTTCTTCAAGTCCACTTAGCAGAGGCTGACCCAGGGAACAGAAAGCTACTTCCTTTCCAGCATCACCACAGCCCAGGCCATTGTCTTTCTTGACTGGGTACAAGATTTACCTCGTTCTTTTGGCAAATTCACTTAGCTGATGCCCTGCTTGGCTGGCTGTGAGAGGATTCTTTGCTTTTTTGTGGGGGTCTAATCCCTTGAACCAATATTTGTTCCCATTCNCTCTGTTTACAGACAGAGACAGCTAAGCTCTTCTGGCATCTCTGAGGCAGGAGACAAGGGTAAGTCCTCAAAAGGGGCTGGGGACCTAGAAAGAATAACTGTCTTGATGACATCTTAACAAGTTAGGACTTTGCTTTACAGCAATGCCAGCCACTGACTTGGTGACTTTGTTTAATCTCTTTGCAAGCTTCCAGAAAGAGGTGGTGCCGGAGGAGTGGAAGACACAACCAATTAAAATTCAGCTCTGACCAACAAAGAAACTAGGCCATGGCTAACTAACAGAGAGGCATTGAAAGGGAGAGAGAGGTTCTGGCTCCAGGAGCCCATATTGCTAGAATATTCTTTTGTTTCCAAACAAGAGCACCTCCAGAATCATGGAGTCATGCTGTCCGTGTCTGGGATCATAAAGTGTGTATCACTCTCACAGAGCCCAAAGCACAGTCCCTTTGGCTTGCTTTCCCGTGTCCCTCTTCATCACTACAGGACACAGGATATCCTTGTCCATTAGCATCGCTCAGTCTTCTCCCCTTTGCCAGATGTACTGTCTGCATGTAGCCGGCAGGCAGGTTCTGAGACCGCTATAGACAGATGTCATTTCACAACACAGGCAAACTCTCTGCCAGGGTAGAGTCTCTCCCCAGGTCCTCCATTGGCTGATGACTTTGTAGGTCAGATGAGAGGACAGAGAGAGGAGAGGGGGAGAGATGCTGAGAAAGAAAAGCAGGGCTATGTGAGACTAGAAATTCTAGACTTTGGATCAGGTGTGATGGGAGGTCACTTAGAGACTGGCACAGGCACAGNCTCTTTTCATTTCTGTCTTTGAAAATGGTACCAAAGTACAAGTCAAAATGTCAGTCAAAAACTTGTAGACAATCTCCCAACAACTAAATGTCATTGAATTCACAATTTTTTAATCTTTTAGATACAGCACATTGACCAAANAGTTGTCTCATTTTCTACACAATCTGTAACTTGGTTCTTCACTTGAACAACTGAACAGGTCAAGTGGCTGGTTTCAGCCTAAAATGTAACTACCAGAGGCCACAGTTGACATTTTGGACAGGGTCAAAGGTTGCCATTCCTGACTTAGTTGTGTTATTGAAATGAGACCTAGTTCTGCTTTCTCTAGCTGTCACATGGGCCATTACAACANTCACACTGTCACTCCCACCACAGAGGACAACAGGACATCACCATTGTCTGGAAGGCAACATCATCANGTTCACAGTGTTGATTCCACTGATTGGTAACAGTCCTGCATAAAGAGAAGAGTCAGTTGGAAAGCCAGTTGCTATCCAGTCATGAGCCATCTGTGATGGGTAAAATCAAGAGCTTCATAAACAAGAAGAACTCAAATCCTGTTGAATGATTCAGAAACTCTTTTTATAACCTCTAGAGTTCAGAGGATTAAGTCATTTTAGAAGATCAGTATGAAAAAATATCAACATCAACATCATTACAAGTCAAAACCTGACTCTGAAAGACATAAGGGATCAGAATAAACATATTTTCTTTTGCCCTGGCTGAGAACTGTTACCTTGCCCTTGAGTGGCTTTATCAGCTTCTACACTTGGCAAAACTCATTCACTGTAGCAAACCCAAAGCCACCCAGGTTCAGCTTTCCTTTCGGTATGACAGTCATGGCTTTTGAGTCTGAGATAGCCATCTCCTTGATGACCCTGGATATGTTAATTTTACCCTCTGATATTTCAACTCACTATAATATGGAGTAGCCCTACTTCATCTATGTCACAGGATTATCTTGAGTTCTAAGTGGACAGGTGAGATTAACAGCAACAGTTGACACATGATGAATATTTAACCCAGTAGCTCTCAGCTAAGCATGATTTTATCCTCCAGAGGCCATGGTCACAGTTGTGGAGGATGTGTGAAGAAAAGTGGCAACTAATGAGCAGACANGAAGTTTGTTCATATACGTATAATCTACCAGATAGCTTTTTAACCATTACATTCCCAAACTGCCAATAGTGCCAAATCCGAATAGCCCTGTCTAGCTATAAAGCCACACGNATTAGGTATTTACTTACTCATACCTGATTCCTACCAAATACACAGATCCCAATATGTCAGTGCTGAAATTTCTTCTCTTTTCTTTTTTTTTTTGGGGGGGTGTGTTGAAGTTTCAAGTGCGTGACAATAGCAACACCTTCTCATTTGCAAAGTTCCATAAAGATTCAGTTTTTGAAAGAATTTATTTGTAAGAATTATTCATGCAATCTTCATTTTATAGGGAACGAAACCCAGGGTCAGAGACCCACTTAGACAGTATCCTCAGGTGTAGGAGCTTGCCCACTTTCATCCCTTGAGTACTCCCCACAGACTTTGGCACCTTGAGTAGTTTCCTTCAGGGTGGAATGAGACCTATCACCCCATCGATAGAGTGCAAATGCTGTAAGGAAGGTCTGAGACCACACATACAGCAGGTCCTCCAATATCAGAATGCTACCAATGCCACCAGTGCTTGCTCTTGATGATGCAAGCAGCCATCTATACCTGTTTCCATGACAAGAGANTTTACCATTCAAGTCAGACCCCCTTGCATCTGTGGTCTGTGTAAGCCTGCAGCTCCACCATGCTAGCCACCTACAGTTGATTTATCAATGAGTAACACCAGCTGTCAGGCTTCACTCTGGGCTGGCCACTAAGATCTCCTGGGATCCATCAACAAGGCATCAGGGGGCTAATTCCATGGCAACTGTGTCCCTATCTAGAATGTCACCTTTCTGATAGGCAGTCTTTAAATACTTTGTTAAGTTTTTTGTTTTATTAGCTAGAAAGGGCTGACTAGTGTTGTGGCATGGTCTACTTAATACGACATGAGACAGTGTTCCTGTTTCTTTTGCTTGGGAATATTTAGCAGCTGGCTTTAGCATATATGGTATGTCATTGTGATGCACTGGTCATGAATTCAGACCTTCCATAACCTTTAAAAACATTTTAAAGCTCTATCTATCTGTCTGTCTGTCTATTTTATGTGTATGGATATTTTGTCTGCACATACATCTGCACATCAGAAGAAGGCATCAGATACTATGGGATTATAGTTATAGACAGTTGTGAGCTGCCATGTGGGTGCTGGAACTCAGGACCTCTGGAAGAACAGCCAATGCTCTTAATTGCTGAGCCACCTNTCCAGCTCCCTTCCAAAACTTTATACACCCCTTTATTCTTTCATTTACTCACTTAACTCTATATTGAGGTCCATGGTGAACCTGTTTCTGTTCAGCATTTAGTAGATTAAACAGCGTCAAATCCCGAGGTCATCTCATTCTAAAAAGCGCTACAAGGATGTGAAGAGGAGATTTTAATGCATCAGGTGAATTAAAAGAAGAACATGTTGTGTCTGGTAAGCTTTGGCAGGCTGAAATCCAGCTCTGGATGTGGGTCAGTACACGGAGGCCTGGCTCCTTCTAGCTCCTTCTGACTTCCTCTGGATGGTAGTGAGCAGGGGCTGGGGGCTGGGATTGATCAAGTACTCTGTAGCCTGCATATATAGGCGCAACCATTCACAAAAGAAAAGGCTGATGATGTTTACCCTGGAAGGCTTACACGTGGAGACATTTTTTTGTCCCTAAGTTTATAGGTTTCTTTGTTGTTGTTATTTTTGAGACTATATTCTAATTATAACATTATCCCTTCCCTTCCCTTCCCCCCAAACCCTCCCATATACATCTCCCTGCTCTCCTTCAAATTTATGGCCTATTTTCATCAATTGTTATTGTAGGCATATATATATATATATATATATTACATTTGGGAATGTAATATATATATATATATTCCCAAATGTAACCTTTTGAGTCATTATAATGTTGCATGTATATATGTTTTCAGGGCTGTCTGTTTGGCTGTGGACAACCAGTTGTGTGTCCTTCCCTGAGGAAGACTGCCTTTCCCACTTCCAGCTTTACTCAGTTGCCTATAGTTCTTTGTGTAGGGTTGAGGCCTCATGGGCTTTTCCCTGTGCAGTTAGGCAAGTTCATTGGTGTCTTTCTTGTTCAGATCGTATTTGTGCAGTCATGTTGGTAAGATTTGGTGTNTATAGCTTGTAAACAAGGTTTCAGTATGTAGTTCTGGATGGCCTGGAGTTCACTATGTAGATCAACCTGGCCTTGAACTCACAGAGATATGCCTGCCTCTGCCTCCCAAGTGCTAGGTTTAAATGCTTTTTCTATCATAGCAGGCTTGTCCCTGACTTTTTGCAATGCTGGGAAGACCACTAGCGTTATGTCAGTTAATCTTAGCAACAACTGACAAACAGCTCCATCAGCTGCATCAGGGAAGATCTCAGAATAACAAGTGTGGAAGAGGGATTTGAACTGTAGTCTNCCAAACTCTAATCCCACTGCCTCTGTCCACTCAGTGAGCCCAGCATTTCCATCATGGCAGGATGAGCAGAAACACTTGTAAGCTTTTACCATCGTCTTCCTTTCTAGGTTGTTTTTAAAATACAGGTGCAGACAGGAAGTAAAGGGATTTGGGGTGAGAAAAGAAATGGAAGGAAAGAGGAAAAGAGAATAAAACTTCTCCTAACTTTNGCATCAGCCTTTTGCAAACCCGTGGTCCTCTTTGAACTAAGATTCCTTTCAGTAAGGTGACACAGATGAGCCACGTCTTAGGGAAAACAAATTTTNCTTGAACATCCCTAAGAATCTGTGCTCTAGGATGAGTTTCTTGTATGGAAAGCAAGAATGTGAAATACAATGCTTTAGTTAGTTTGTTTGTTTTTTTTTAAAAAAAACCCTAAAGATAAAACAAGAAATCAGTTCAGTTTCAGAAGAAAATAGATGTTACAATCCTTAGAACATTACCAGACGTGATAAACATACAGAATATTTAATAGACTCAAAAAACGAAACAANAAGACATGAATCATGGAAAGGGCGAGGTCAGTGAAGGGGACAGGTAGGGTGGAGAGGCAGGTGGAAGAAGGTGGGCGGAGAGTCACTAGAGTGCATTTTCACGTGTTTGAAATCGCCAAAGAGTAAACTATGTCAGTAAACAGTTAAATACCCAAAGAATAAAGAATCCAATCAGTAAGTGAACAAGTGATCTCAAGAGACACTTCTTTAAAGAAAGAAACAGCCAATAAACATGCAGAGAGGTTATGATCTAGGAGAAGGGATTGGGGGGAGACTGATATGGATGGGAGGGAGGNAAGAAAGAGGGAAGGGGAGTAAATAATTAGAATACACTCTGTGTGTGTGTGTGTGTGTGTGTGTGTGTGTGTGTGTGTTAAACTTTAAAGAGTGAAATAAACCAATAAAAATGGAAAACAAAACAAACCAAAACACAAAAATGTTCAACGTCATTAGCTATCGGGAAAACNCAAATCAAAATTTCATGGAGATTCTTCTTCACCCCCATCTGAGTGGCTGCTATCGAGAAAACACAAAACAGCAAATGCTGGTAAACTTATGGGCAAAAAAGGACCTGTATACATGGTTGGTGGGAGTGTAAATTAGTGCAGCCACTGGGAAGTTGTGCAGANGACTGAAAGAACGATCATATGACCCAGCTGAAGCAACCCCCAGGTCACCACAGGAGTCAAAGGTAGAACACAGTAGAAGGATCCACACACCCTGGCTTGCTGTGGCCACCTTCAAAATGCTACAGTTATAGAGTCAGCCTAAGGGCCTGCCATGGAGAAGTGGATTAAAACTACTGGTATGCATATACAACGCAGTTTTACTCAGTAACAAAGAATGAAGCTGTGGCATTTGCTGGGAAGTGGCTTGAACTGGAGATCATTTTGTTAAGTGAAATTAGCCAGAAGCAGAAAAAAGCCTTATGTTTTCTCCCATATGTAGAGAAAAAATGAAGATGACCTAAAGATAGAAGGGACTGTTCGGGAAGGAGAAAGTCTCCAGAGGNAGAGGGTAGCGGGATGGGAAGTAAGACAGTAGGGAGAGGCCATACAACTGAGGGCAGCATAGGTAATAAAATAGGTATTAACTTTACAAGCAGGATTATGGAATAGTTATAATAAATAAGGGAGGCTGGAGACAAAGCTCAGTTGGTAGAGTGTGTTTGCCTGGCATGCGGGAAGCCCTGAGTTCAACCCTCAATAGCACATAAAAGTGGGCATGGTACACTCCTGTGATCCCAGGACTTGAGAGGTGGAGGCAGGAGGATCATCCTCACATGCATAGTGAGTTTGAGGACAATCCAGGCTTCATGGTAAGCTATATGAAAAGAACACGAGAGATGATTTCTTTAACAGACTGAAAATCCGATCAATACTATCAAAAGTGAAAGATAAACAGAATTTTAAGTTTGGTGTTTATTCTTAATTACGAAGTTGATTATTAGGAAAATTGGACAGAACTATATAGCAACCTTCACCACCATCATAAACCTCACCAGAGAGGGTGAGGAGGGGGTCATACATAGGTATCAAATTCAGTGGCTGCATCATGAAGTGAAAATACATCGTTAAATACCAAAACAACTGAAAATGAACCAGTAAAATTGACTTTCTTTGGGCTGTCAAGTTTGGATTACAAGTGAAGAGAAGGTGAGCTACTTTTTGTTTTATTGGGCTTTTAAATGTTATGCCACGTATAAAATTAAAGATAATATAATTATAATAATTACCATTATTGCCAAGCATTATTTAGCAAATTATAAGATTTATGATCACATATTCTCATTTTCAGGCTTATTTTATTTACCTCCACCAATTTTATTCAGGCATAAAAATAATAACAACCAGATCAACAAACCCGAAAGATGCACAAATATTTGCTGTTGCTTTGCAATCTATGGCAAAAATATTTCCATGTTTTCTAGTACAAAGAAAGATAAAACCTTCAAATGAATAAATATGGTTCACTTAATTTAAAATAAATATTTGAGGTCGCCCTTCTAACATGTCTGTAATTGTGAGCTGCTATGCATTATGCTGAACATATGCTTGTAAATGAATTTTGCTGTCATAAGCAGAAAACTATGGTGCAGAGAAGAGTGGCTGAATGATTCAGACTTGGGGTCATCTAACTTACAAATACATGAATTTTCACTTCACACTCACATTTGAAAGGGGAATAGTGAAGACAGGGCATCAGGAAGTTGGTGTCAAGGCTTGGGAGATGGCTCAAGGGGTGAAGTATTTGCAGGAAATCATGACAGCCTGAGTTCAGATCTTCAGCGTTCACGGAAAAGCTACACTAAGCTGTATCTAAAATCTCAGCTCTAGGGACCAGAGACGAGTGAGTCCTAGGGGCTTGCAGTTTCCCTGAAAGAGTGCAGGACTCTAACTAAGACTTCTCTATCACCCCCTTCAAGGCTCAGGGAACATGGCTAAAGTAGGAATTGCAAGAACCTAAGAGATGGAAGATGGATGAGGCATGCTAAGACAGGCTGTGGTCTGGACATGACATAGCTATTATATTCATGAAATCATTACAGCTGCAGTTACCTACATAAGATGTGCACAAGACAAGGCCTTTCAATGCTTCGTCAGGGGTATGAGTGGCTCATGAAGCCATATACCTTCTTGAGGGAAGGTTGACAGATAATGGTTAGTTGGGGACAGTTGTCATTTTCTTCATTGGTACAATCACTGGTAAGTTGTACATTCTCCAGTAAATAACACCCCCATGCTTATGCAAGCAATGCTAATGACATTCAGTGGGACACATGGGGACACACACACACACACACACACACACACACACACACATATTGAAACATTAATGTAAGAGAGGAACTTGTTGGAAAGAAGGGTTTCAGTAGAACAGGGGAGGATAATGGGCAAACGACCAAAATTCATTTTACACGGTATGGAAGTGTCAAAGACTAAAAATAAACAAAACAGAGAACAGTAATGACTTCTAATACAAAGAAGAAGTAAGAAGACATGATCTTTGGGATCTTNAACAAAAGTGTCAGGATTTATCAGAGCATTGGAAACAGCAGCAATACCCGTGAGCACTGTGACTTCTGGCACTGACTGAGTCTCTGCAGGCATGTTAGACATTGTACATTAGCAACTTATATCATCCTCACCACAAGATGAGCTGCTCTCCTGATCTCAGCCCGGGGGAAGGAATACAGAGAAGTGAAATTCCTAGGCAGAATCACTGAGCAAAGATGCTTCAAAGGCATCATTCCAACCCAGGTTAATAACACCATGGATTCTCTGATACAAATGAGTCCCTGGAATGGCCTCTCTGGGATCCAGGAAGAAGTTCAAAGATGTTGACACGAGTGGCAGAGATAGCTTCCAAATAAGCATGGGTGGATTTTCTGTGGTGTCCCTGTGAGTTGGTTTAGATCACATGCTCCAAATCTCCTCGGATGTCAGCCCTGGCCCCTAAGGAATGCAGTTCACAGTTGCAGACCCCAGGGCAGGGGACGAGGACTGCTGGCAAGGCCAGAGGTAAGCCCAAACATAAGCTTTGTCCCCCTTGCCCCTGTGTGTGTGCATCTNATTCTTTGCTGCTCAGTTCCTTTTTCCCTTCTATCTCCCCCCTCCCTTTACCTTCCTGTCCCTTCCTCTCCTCTCCTTCCATTCCCCTCCCCCATTTCCCCTTTCCCCACCCTTTCCTGTTCTCCCTTTCCTTCTCCTCTCCCAACTGGTGGAATTCCTAGTCCCTGTTGCCATGATGATCTTTGTGTAATAATTTTTCCTGCCTTTACAATCCCCTGTCTTACCTCCACTTCCTCCTCAGCACAGCACTCTCTGAATTGTAAATACAAGAGACAGCTCTTTTGTTTTTATTGGAACCAACAGAGATGTATTATTTCTCAGAGACCTGACACTATCACCTGAGAAAATGCCTGTAACCACTGTACNAGAAAGGCTGTATTAACTGAGAGACTAGTTATTTCTAGTTAGCCACTGGTGTCTAAGACAGCAGTACTAGGAAGCCAGGCAGGCAATATTAAGGAAAAACGACTATTCATTACGTGTGCAGTAAATGCTAGGCTGTTGGAAGAACTCCTATTCATTTACATGTAATCCACTCTTGGCTAAATTAACTGNGTTTCTTATTGCTATGATGAAAAAACTGACAGAAAGCAACTTAAGAAGGATGTAGTGTGGCTTACAATGTGAGAGAGCACAGCNTGTCACAGCAGCNAAGGCAACAGGAATCTGAGGCGCCTGCTCACTTCTAGGCACACCAGGGAGCAGAGAGTGGTAACTCNGGNGCTCCTCTGACTTTTTCCTTCNCCCNTTCTAGTCAGTGGTGACACCACTTCAGAGTACCTCTCTCCTCAGTTAGTCCTCCCTGAAACTACCCCTGCCGCCACATACCAGAGNTGTGTCTCACTAATGACCTACANGTTTCTTAATCCAATCAAGTTGGAAATCAAAATTACCTATTCCNTTTGCCAGTAAATAGCAACTTGCTTGGTANTTCCAATTGTATAGGTCAGTGCCTACCCATTCCTTTACTGGGTGTAATTCATGGACACAACATCACCCCCTNTCCTCTCTCGTATCTCCTTCCACTGTTTTCTCATGTCTCCCAGTGGTTCCCCAACTTCTTCGCTTCTTTCTTCCTTTTCTTGGCTATTCGGCTCNGTTCNANCTAGAAGCTTTGGTTTCNACNAGTGACACTGAGCCCAATGTGGACATGTCCACTGACCTTGAAGAAGTCCCTGGAATGTGGTGAGCAAGCAGCNCTGCTGAATGCACCTGGAGATGTGAACTATCGTTCATCCGCTTCACATCCTCTTTCGAGCCGGGACTTGGCTTGGGTGTTGTTTCCTCAAACATGCTTTCTTCAGACAGCCTGGTGTTAGCTCATTCCTTTGCTGAGTTTGTGACCCACAGAAAGATCGTGTGTCTCTAGTGTTACATATTAGGCCACCCGAGGACAGGGGCTTCCCCACCTCCACCACCACACATGCGCCATGTTTTCTCTGCTGTGAGGCATAACGATAGGTCAATACATATTATTTTTCTGACTGAAGAGATAACTACAAACATTCTAACTGAATAAACACTAGGGAACTTGTTCATATCAAGCAGAGGAGCAGACACAATACTACTGTATTCCATGATCTCACCTGGCAAAGAAAACATATTGAAAGGAAGGGCTCTTGTTTGCTATACTTATGTCTAAGAGCTGGTATGTTTTTTTTTTCAGATTTATCTATATTTATCTAAAATTTCCCCAATCTTCTACAATAAACATAAACTTTAAAAGGAAATGAATTTCTTTGGAAAAAAATGGTGGCTGCTACTGACTTTATGTCCAGGCCCCTACAGCTGAGACCCTGGATGGTTCCATAAAAGCCAGGAGGCAGTGTGGGGTCTGGGAACGTAACCCAGATAGTGCTGACTGATCGATCCGGGAGCTGGCAGCTGCTTTGATTGCTGGTGATGTATCAAGTGAAGGTTTTGATGACATAAGTGAAACTGAAGAAGCAAAATCAACAGGCTGGAGATGGTTTTTAGGGGGGTTAGGGTGACACATGAAAGGGAGTGAGGGTTTGGAAAAACCCACGTGCTGCCAGTGCCAAACCTCAAATGATCAGAAACCGCTTCAAGATGTGGCTGAAGTCTCTAGATGGAGGTGGCACACAAGCCATCCCACGGTCTTGAAGCTTTTCATCCTATGCTGGCTGAGGGGGGAAGGCACATCCTCAACCAAGATGACTGAGGGGGGTTCTAGGGAGAGGGCTTATTTGGCCCTTTCGGCCTTTTCAAATGTTGTCATTGGCCAACTGTCCTGCTGCGGGTTTGGCTCTCTCCTGAGCAAATTTTTTTATCAGTAGAGATATTTTCTGAGTCATCCTTCAGCAGGCCTGTGAGCATATCTGGCTGCCTGGACTTCCATCCATTCATTGTACGTGTCTGCTGTATGCAGAGCACCAGGCTGCAAATGTGTGATTGTCGCATTAATGCAATAATCAAGATTCCTGCCTCAGGAAGGCCACATGATTGGAGGGACTGCAGCCCAACCTGGAGTGCCTAGGGGTGCTCAGCTACAATCTTTGCTTTGTTTACTGAAAAGTTTAATCTTTACAAATGGGTGGCTACATCAGTTTCCCACAGTTAGCGTTAATTCCCGAAAGAGGCTGAGCTGCCCTTGGCTGTGCCCTACTCGATCTGCTAGTTCCTGCTGTTCCCAGAACCCANTGGGCCATCTAGAGTTTAAGTGGGAAAGCAGAATAGCTACTGTGCTGGCTCTTCGTTGTGTAGTAACAGTAACTACCATCCACGGATTCCCTACTATGTGCTAGCAATGCACTCTGTGCCTTCTTCCACGGTCCCATTTGCTACTTGTGACATGCTTTCAGTACTGCCAAAGAAATCTTCACAGTTCTACTTGTAACAAGTGCAAACTGTGGACCAACTGTGAAAACAAAACCAAACTTAAAGAACTAAATGACAGAGTTCAGGCCAACCGCAGCCGGTGAAAAAGGAGGAAGAAAAATCTAGAAAGAGCTAGATTGTGCTTATAAACAGTGCTGGAGTGTTTGGTTTACCCCTGTGTGTGTGTGCAGGGGGGGAGCAGTGAACATAGCTCTCTCCTAGGGCCAGGCGACCACAAGCCCACTGACAGTGTGAAAGCTTGCAGTGTGGGTCTAACCACAGGTGAAGGTTAGTTTGGTGAGCCCACTTGACTAATTCACTCTATGCAGTTATTTAGTTAAACACCAACATAGGCAATTCTGTGGAGGGATTTTGTAGATATTTTGTAGATTATCTAGAATGGGTTGACATTAAGCNATTAGCCTTGATCATGTGGGTGGGCTTCATCCAATCAGCTGAAGCCATGAGAATGGAAGCTGATTTCTTGCGGAAAGGGAATTCTTCTTAAGTGTGTAACATCTAACTCTGCATGGGCCATAGCCTCTAGCACNCCCTTCTGATTTCAGATCTGACAGTGCTACAGTCATGAAAAGCACAGAGAAGAGAATCCTGCATCAATGAAAGGAGACTCAAGGAACCCATAGGGGGCAATCACACATGGCCTACTTCTGAATGCAGAGAAGAAAGGAAGAGGGACAAGGCTAAAATTTGGTTATACTGGCTGGAATCTCCATANGTAGGAAAAGAACAACTGTGTAGGTTTAAGAATTCTGAAAACGAAGGGTCTGTGAGATGACTTAGTTGGTAAAGTGGCTTGTCACTAAGCCTGATGACCTGAGTTTGATCTCTGGGACTCACATGGGGGACACNAAGGAACAACCTCCATGGGTGTCCTCTGACCTTCACACACATACAAATAGACACATATTTTTTAAAAGAAATAACTAAAAACAAATGGGTCGGATATGATGATGTGGTGGGTCAAGTGTTCCCCATGTAAACATGAGGGCCTGAGTTTGAATCCTAGAACCTTCAGGAAACTGGACACCATAGCATGCATCTAGAATTCCAGAGCTCTTATTGGGAGAAGAGGCACAGAGGATAACATCAAAGGTGAAAAACAGAGACCCTGTCACAAGCTAGGTTAAAGAAAAGGAGTGACATCCAAGGTTGCCATTGGACTTCCATGTGTGTGCATGGATGTACCCACACACATGAATGCACACATGTCATACACACACACACACACATAAGTGGGAGTAGAAAGGTTAACCATGAAAACAGTGACTGTACTCAGCTGTATGCAGTGATTTATATCAAACTAATTGCTCATTATCAAATTCTTTCATAAAAAAAGGACTCCAGGCCTGCAAGATTTCACTCATGAATCCTAGATCCTATCAAAGGAAAAAAAATCACATCTTATCAGATATTTACTGGAGAGATTATTCTAACCTTGCACAAATTATTTCAGAAAACCAAAAGGAAAAAGACTTCTTAGTGCTTTAGGGAACCAGAATAATCATTATAACATTTGACAAAGGATGAAACAAGTTGGAATACTCTCCCTTGTGAATATACACACAAAAGCACTTAATGAAAGNTTAGTGGATTGAAAGACTATGGAAGGGAATAACATACCATGACCAAAAAAATTTGTTTGCTGTCATATGAGGTGGTTCCAACATTCAAACATTAATTAATGTTCTAGAAGAAAATCATAAGATTGAAAAAGAAAATTTCAAAAATTAATCTCTTATTTATAATAAAATATTTCCCCCCAATTTAAGAGTAGATGACAATTCCTATAAAACCATAAAGGATTCCCCTAGAAGCATTACAACAAATATCAGATGTAATGGCAGAATACTGAGCGCTTGACCTCAAAGACTGGAAAGGAGAGCATGGGAAAGAAATAGAGTGTGCTAAAAATGTTTTCATCTGCAGTTAATATCGTCCTTTGCAGAAGGAAATCTGAAAAGAAACAACAACACACGTTTGATAGCTAATAAACGAATTTGGAAAAAGTACAACAGTGTAACATAATGTGCAAAGAATCACTTATTGCTGCATATTCTACCAGTAAACATGGAAAAGATTTAATTTGTAACAGTTCCATAGAATATACTATGAAATAAATGGAAGAAAATGTGAAATACTTCTGTACTAAAATTCTAAAACTTAAAATTAATTGAGAGAAATTAAAGTAAGTCTAAATAAATGGAAGCATATGCCATGTTCAACTTCTTAAGGAATCAATTCATTTTAAAATCGATTTATAGATTTAACACAATATCAACATTTTTTTGGTACACATTGACAAAATATTCTAAAATTTATGTGTAAATGCAAATAAATCTCAATAAACCCCTTCCTTCCTTCCCTCCTTCCTGTCTCTTATACACATCTAGATGTGTATAAGAGACAGCCTTCCTTCCTTCCTTCCTTCCTTCCTTCCTTCCTTCCTTCCTTCCTCTCTCTCTTTCTTTCCTTCGCTTTCTGACTTGGGAGAATGATAGCATCCATGGTCTTCAGCTACCTGTCTTGATGGATACAGAACACTACAAACACTTTCTGGAGGCATTTTATGGTTTTCCTGGAACACTTTCCTCATCCGTTGGGTTGTTAAACAAACAAGGATAGTTTTGAGAGCTGAACACAACTGTAATCTTTTTTTTTATTGTTCATCTGTTTATTTTATATCCCAGCATCAGCCTCCCCCCATCCTCCCCTCCCAGTTCTTCCCCCCAACTCCCACTCTCCAATCCCCTCCTCTTCTGTCTCTATCCAGGAAAGGGCAGGTCTCCCACGAGTATCAACAAAACATGGNACATCAAGTTACAGTAAGACTAAGCACCTCCCCATGTATTAAAGCTGGACAACGTGACCCAATATGAGGAGTAGGGTCCCAAAAGCTAGTAAAAGACTTGGAGACAGCCCTTGTTTCCACTGTTAGGGGTCCCACAAGAGGACCAAGCTATACAACTATAACATATATGTAGAGTGTCTAGGTCAGTCCCACATAGGCTCCCTGGTTGTCAGTTCAGTCTCTGTGAGCCCCTATGAGCCCAGGTTAGTTGACTGTGTTTTTAATTAAATATGGGCAACAGGCATGCTTCATTGGTTCCAGAATGGATGTGTGAAGACACTGTAGTTACATGGCCACAACAATTAGGTACTCCCATCTTGGTCATAGTATAGTTTGCCATAAAAACGATCTGTCACGAGTTTATGTCCTCCAAGAGAGAAAACAAATGGAGAAGCAGAGGAAGACAGACAGACATATGTACTTCTTCAAGAGAATTGGGTAGAGTGAAAGAAAAGAATGAATAAAGATGAAAAGAAAAGCCAGGAAAACCCTGCAGGTACCAGTCTGTGCAGATACCTGGGAGGATTTGCATAGGTTGTCTGCTTTTACACAGATGATATTTGTCCTTTGNAATGTTAATTGCTCTATTTTTTAATTCTAAGCACAATGTGGTTTTTTCATATTTTAATGATTCTGAAATATGAGGGTGTATATTATAAGAGATGTCAGAGGAAAAAAAAAGAAAAGAAAAAAAAATAAACATCACTGTAGTTCCTAAGAAGAGGAGTAACTTTTTGGCAGAGCTGTTGGTACTTGTATGTGTATGAACTTGGCAAAAGTAGAGACAGTAGGTCTGTGGAGTCTGACAGCAGGATGAGATTTTTGCATGGGCAGTGCTTAGGCAGCTGAATTCAACACTGAATTTAGATATAATCGTTGCTTTGGATGTCCTCAGAAAAGCTATACTATGTGTCACACAATAACAAAAGGCTAATTCCTGCAGAAGATGATACACACCTTCCCACAGTGCACTTAAATGCATTGGAAACCACCAAACATCCCTGGGTGGCTCAGGGAACTTCAAATCTAACAGGGACAGATGCCAACAGACCGTGTGCCAAGAATGACAAGTTTGGTACCTGTGGTCTATCTGCCATAAGTGAAAGCTGATGTTCATCAGAGACTGACCTATAGTGATTGACAGTTTAGTGAAGAAAACACAGAGCTGAATTGTGAGTTAAACCATGAGGTTAATGGAGATGGTGCAGGAGTTTCTTTGATTTGTCTTGAACTCACATTGTCAGTTGTCAAGATCTCAAAGGAGAAGGAATGAAANNCNGNATCACCCCATGGTACAGCCTATCACCACTAATAGTCAAGAGGGAGCTCAAGGCTCCTAAGTGTTAAAGAGATTAGACTGAGATGCTGGTAGTATACTTAAAATACATTGAGTATGGGTGGATAAGAATGCTGTCAGGAGATTTTATGGTTAATTATACATTATCCACTCATCCTTGCCCAGGGCCCAGGAACTTCCAACAGAGCTACTGACAGTTCAGTTTTTAACTGACTCTTCATGTTAAGGAAGAGTGTGGGACTTCTAGATCCATGGCCAGCTTAATCCTGGCTCTCTGGAGGCTCCATTGTAAAGTGGCTAGTCCAAGATGCCACTCTATCATTTCTAGACTCTAATAAAGAAACCAGCTGTTTAAAATGACAACAACAACAAAAACAGGTCTAGTTCTGAGGAGGAAGATTTGTAAACTTTGATATTGTTATACGTCTCGATACAGGTACTACTGGTTCAATCCTCGAACTAAAAATACATAAGTATGTACACACACATATAAGAGAAACACCTCTACAGAATATATAGAAATATAATCTTATAAGGTTCATATCACACTAGTACAGTAACATTTAAATTTTTTTTCTTTTTCTTTNTTTTGAGACAGGGTTTCTCTGTGTATTCCTGGCTTTCTTAGAGCTCACTCTGTAAATGTGAGGCTGGCCTCAAATTCATAGAAATCCACCTACCTCTGCCTCTCAAGTACTAGGATTAAAGTTGTGAGCCACTACCACCCAGTAATAAATGTAAAATTAATGAAGTGTGAATTATCAAGTATCTATTAGAATATTTAACATTAACAGCAAATGGCAGATAAGAAAATACACCAATTTTCTTTAATCCTAAATTTGTAGAATTTATTTTCAAAATAAAATAAATCCCTCACTCATTAAGCTTTTTAGATGGGCACTTTTATCTTTTAGGAGTCTCACATTGAAAAGTAAGTATCTACCATACCACTCAAATAACCCAACTAAACAGCACATAAAAGAGGAATCATTTGTTAATAAACTTACACTCCTATTGTCTTATACAGTATTTATGGACATGCTTGTGTTGAAATAAAAGACAAATCCTTCTAGCCTACTTTCCCAGAAAGGCGAAGCTTGATTGTAGGGGAAGTTAATGTGCTATTTCCCTATTATATCCATGACTCTACAGAAACATTTGCTGTTCAATATTAATTTTAGTAATTGAATTGGGTTAAACAATATGATAAAGATGCAAATAATCTCCTGCAGGTGTGCTGAGGAACACACCCCAAGTGGAAGTGTCCCTCACAGCTTATTTCAGATGGCATTTGGGGTTTTCAGATGTGTTCAATATGTTTTTCAAATGTAATTGAAATTCNGAGTTAGTTTTTGTATGACATAAAAAAATAGAAAGATCTTGAGCATTCTAACGTTTTTAGCAATGTGCCAGCAATCCAAAAGCGATTACACTGTGCTTGGGTGGGAAGAATAGGGATGGAATTGGTTTAGAAACGGAAGCAAAAATAGTAAGGCATGTGTGATCCAGGCTGATGGGAACGTGGCAAGGGACGGGGGGAAATGCAGAGAGGTCACGAGAATGCACAGACTGCGACTTTGTGTTCTGAAGGGAAAATTAGAGCGCAGGTCTGTGACTTCACATCTCAAAATGGGAGCAACAGGATGGAAATCAGGGCTGCCCCAGAAAATTCAAAAATGGTTGCTCCAGGGGTACATAAAGAGGCACGGAAACACTGACAAAGGTGTTAATACGGGGGAGAAAAAAACTACAAAAAGAAACCAATTACTGTAAAGTGAATTATATTTTTCAAATCTGCTGCTTTCTTCCCAAATTAATGCTAGTAGTACTGGCAAAATGTGTGGGGAAAAAAGCGTTATGTTAACTGTGTATTTTAAGTACATTCATTACTCTCAATCTGCACTTACATGCGGAGAAATATTTTCTCCTAAAGCCTTGAAACAACTGTCTCTAGAATAAGCTCTTTTCTTTACAGAAACAAAAGACATGCCTTCTTATCTCTCACCTCTATGCAATAGCCTTCCCAGTAAACACTCTAGTCAGCCCTCCCCGCAGAAATCACAGCAGTCCCTCCCCACTGCCCAGCACAAGGATGCCCCAGAAACCAGAATAGAAAAACATATGTAAACAGAGTCCAGTCTTCCATGAGAATCAGCTTTTATCAGAGTCAGCAATGTTTTCAGATACCTCATTCTCCTNCCCAACTATCAGTTGCTTTCAGTCTGGGGCAAACTCACTCACCAGCATTTAAACATGTAAAGACGATTATTTTTCAAATATATTTGATATGCTGTAACATGATTCTATTTAACATAAACATTCTTTGAAGGATCTGAATTTCATACACACTTCACGTTTCACAGGATTTACGCAATTCTTTAAATAAGCTTCAGTGGCTTGGGGTGCATGCATTACTGTAAAGGTGTGGTTCGGTGAACCAGAATTTGGTCCGAGGCAGCCTCTGCATTGAGTCCTTAAGTAGCAAAAGACTGCAGACTGGAGCTAACTGAAAACCTAAGAGCGGTTTCCTTCTTAAACAAATACCTAAGCCTCAGTCAATTACAGCAATCAGTCAAACTCAGGCAGCAGCTAAATCAAAAAGGCTGACACTGTACTGAGTGAACTGTAACCAATTAAACCCTATCCCTCACTTCTGTCTCCTGTCCAGACATTGCCTGACCATGTAGCTACCCAGATGTGGTGTGATTAAAGACTCAGGAATGAAAGTCAACCAAGAGCCTGAAACTCCATTTGTTATACTCTGGTCTTTGGGCGGTGTAGACCTGCACCTGGGTGCCTCCAGCAATCTAGGAGCTGCAGGTACCAACAGAACTNGGAAGACTTGGGAGTCAGGTTTGGGAACCGTACATTCAAAATGACCCCAGAATAAAGAAAATGAACCAAGCCAACTTCTTAAGCTGGCTTCTGGTCAAAGATGAGCCACTGGAGGAGAAGAGTGGTATCTGTCACTCACCAGTGTCAGCAGTTAGCTGGGAGGATGGACCCACTGGACAGCCAACCTCAATCAGAGCACACTCTGTAAAGGGAAAGGAGGAAAGAGCATTAGAACTTCTGAGGAATGCAGAGAAGTCTGTGAGAAAAAATCGTCTTCTAGCACTTTCGGGTAGAACCATATTGAGAGACCAGAGTAGGCAGGATGGGGAGGGAGCAAACTGGAAGTTAGCAACCCCTCCCTCTGCTTCTTTAGCCTCAACCTTATAGGTTTGTTTTACAGCTATCCTTTTCAGTGAGGGTTGTTCTGCCCTCAAACTGTGACTAGGTCTATGCCTAAAAAAAAAAAGGTAACGTGGTTTTTAATAAAACCTACTGATCTGCCAGAGGACGAGTTCAGTTCTCAGCACAGCACCCATGTTGGAGGGCTCACAAATGCCTGTTACTCCAGCCTCCTCAGGCACCTGAATGCATATGCATACACACATACACATAAATAAAAAGTAAAAATCAAATATTATTTAAATCTCACTAATGGACCATTAAACGGACTATTTGCTGATCTCTCTAAAATGTAATTCTCATAAAGTTATTTCCCATTTTGAAGGTGAAGGTCTAAGTCCTTCAGATGGTTTTCTAACCCTCCTCAGGACCTGACTCCAGCCTCCTTGTCTCCCAGCTGACATTCTCTTTCCCAGCCTTGCTCACTTTTTGTATCGCTGCAATGACACAGGGCTGCCTTCAACCACAGCCTGAATTTGAGGCTTGTGAGCTATGAAATCATAGCTCCCCTGCGTGTTCACACACAATCTNTGGCCAGCTTGACCCACTTACACACACGACAGCTTTCTCTGGAAAACTACCCCCACATGCAGGGTTCCATACAGTGTTACCTTCCAGGTCCCGAACCCCTGATTTCTAATTCCACCTCAGCATATAGCAGCTGAAGCCATGACAATTCACTAAATGGCCATGTCTCTGTTGTCGGTATTATTATATGTCTTACTCAGGGTTGGGTTGTCAAGCACTTGTAGAGCTCCTGACACATAATAAGAGGTTCTCAATAAGTGTCTGATGTATAGCTGTACAGACTGAGGGAATTAGCATACGTCAGAACAAGAGAGTAATTTACTCTCTGTTTATCAGGCATGTACCTCCCAGGCCCAGAGCTAAATTCATTACAAGTATTTTCCCTCGTCTTATTGCCCAGATTCTGTCTTGCAATGGAACAAATGACTTATCCTGAATCATTAAACTCATCCAGTGTTCAAGACTACTTATTCTTCAGTGTTCTCACTTGGGCTCAGGGCGCTAAACCCAAACTTGCAGTTTGGGAGGCAAAGTCAGTTTGAGATGACTTTCTAAAAATTTGACTCTCAGCTCATATGGCCAGCAAAGCCAGTCAGACTCCTCTTAGATAGTTTTGAGTGAGGTTTTCAGGACCTTCAGTTCTTTCTGAAAATACTTTCCAAGATCAAAAGTCCAATGGGACATTTGGCTTAGGTAAGGGTTTAGTTGGTTTAAGAGATTGGTAACCGAGCTCACTCTGCCCTACCATCTGTTTTGATCAAGTTTGAAAAATATACGACTTAACCCATTTGCTTAAATATTACACCTGTTCTATAATAGAAGTGGTTTCTGGTTGGAACAGAAACTGTATGACCTTCAGAGTCTAAAATATCTATCTATCTATCTATCTATCTATCTATCTATCTATCTATCTATCTATCTATCTATCTAATATATATCAGATATTGTCTTAGTTAGGATTACTATTGCTGCAATGAAACACCATGGCCAAAAGCAAGTTGGGGAGGAAAGGCTTTATTTGGCTTACACTTCCACATGGAGTCCGTCATTGAAGAAAGTCAGGACAGGAACCCGAACAGAGCAGGAACCTGCAGGAGCTGATTCAGAGTCCATGGAGGAGAGCTGCTTACTGGCTCACTCAGCCTGCTTTCTTACAGATTCTAGGACCACCAGCCTAGTGAGAGCATCACCTGCAATGGGCTGGGAACTCCCCCATCAATCACTAATTAAGAAAATGCTCTACAGCTGGATCCTGTGGAGGAGTTTTCTCAAGTGAGGTCCCTCCTTTCAGATGACTCTAGCTTGTGTCAAATTGATGTAAAACTAGCCAGGACAGATAGATGTAACGTTTCTTTATACACAAAATTTTATAATTCTTGGACTAAATCAGCTTCTCATCTACAGATTGCACCTATCATACATTCATCCTTACAGTGACTATTCAGTTTTTTTCTAGAGACCTTCAGCATTTCCCTCCCTCAGGCCTCAGGGCCTCACACATGCCAGGTAAATCCTCTATCACTGAGGCACAGTCCAGACTCACCCTTTATAATCCTTACTACAGCACAAATGGATGTAAATAGCTATTATACTTTACTGTTCAGGGAACAAGAACAAGAAAGAAGTCTGTATATGTTTGGTACAACATATACAGCCAGNACAAGATTAATTATATAGTACACATAAACAGCTACGTCAGTTTCTTTGAAAGCTTTTCCATGTGCACACCTGTGTGTTGAGGCCAGAAGTCAACCTTGAGTCTTGTTCCTTAAGGGCTGTCTACCTTGATTTTTGAGACAAGGTCTCTCACTTTTACCTGGGATTCCCCAGTTTTCCTCGGCTAGCTGGCCAGTAAGCCCCAAGCATTTATTTGTATTTGCTTCTGTAATCTTGGTACTTTAAGCACATGCTACCACATCCAGCTTTTTTCTGTGAGTTCTGGGGATCAGACTCAGGTTTTCATGAATGCTAAGTATTCTGGTGACTGCAAATCTCCCCAGCTCTCTCTAAGTTTCAATGTGCGATGGGTTGGATCCATACATATGGGACCAGTAGCTGTGGAGGGCTGACTATAGGCTGACTTTAGGTTCATGTGCCGTGCCCCCCTCACAACTCTTCATTATCTGCTTCTCAGCCAGGCCACAAGTACAGCTCTAACTTGTGATTCTATGTTGCCTCGCTCTCCTCCTCACTATGTTGTCTTTTGAAGCAAATACAGTGCTTGCTATTGGCACCATCTCTTTACTCTCTGATTGAGCTTCTGTTGGCATTATTCCTTTAACATTAAGTTTTCAGCATAGGATACTGTGGTGGTTTGAATGAGGATGGCCCCCATAGGCTCATATGTTTCCATGCTTGGTCTCCAGTGGGTGAACTGTTTGGGGAGAATTAGGAGGTGTGTCCTTGTTGGAAGCAGTATGTCACGAGGGGTAGGCTTTGAGGGTTCAAAAGCCCAGTCTAGGCCCAATTTCTCTCTCTCTCTGCCTGCTGCCTGCAGATCAGGATGTAAAGCTCTCAGCTACTGCTCCAGCTCCATCTCTATCTGCTTCCTGTCATGATGACCATGGATTAACCCTCTAGAATTGCAAAGAAGCCCCCAATTAAATGCTTTCTTTTATAAGAGTTGCCTTGATAGTGGTGTCTCTTCACAGCAATAGAACAGGAACTGAAACAGATTCTACTCAGAGTTTCTAAAAATAAGGAAAGTAGAATACAGAAGGGAGCCAGGGTCACTCTGGCCTGTTAGCCTGAATGCAGTTGCTCTTAAAACTGTGATGTGTCTCCTTTCAACCTTTTGTTGTAGGTGTACAGGAGTGTAGAGTATACATTGTAACATGTAAGTTACAGGTTTCCACACAGATCTCAAAGTTATAGTTTTAGAGTACCCTATGATGTCCTCTTTGGAAAAGTTGACTTCACATGGCTATTTTTTTGATGCTGAATATTTAGTTTTTTTTTTCTACAAGTTTCTCAGGACTCACCCTCCCCACTAAGAGATTGTAATTTCCCTATAAGACTCTTTTCTTATGTAGTTCTGTTTCTTAGATTTTCTTCCAGAAAACTATTCCACCCCAATAAATACTTTTTGGTTGAAAAACTGTAAGATAATAAAGTATAAGCAGATTTTAGGGATCACTGAATCCAATTTCCCATCTTAAGTAAAGTCACCTAAGCAAGAACACACAAGAAGTTAACTGGAGAACTCATCCACCTGCTTTCAAATTAAAGACTGTTTTTATCCAGGCTCTAGCCTTCTCCAGAGAACGACTTGTCTGCTGCTGTTGAATAAGGCACAGAGTCCAGCTAAGTAAAGTGTATGCCTTGGAAACAGATACTNATTGGAAGAAATAATAAAAAAACAAGGCCCTCTAAAAATACAATCAAATATCTATACAAGGCTAGTATTTGTGTATATATGAAATATTTCCATTTGAATGGCCTAGATTGCTATTGGAAGCAGTCAGAAGGGCAGCAGTATTCTGAATGTGAATATTTATATAGAGAGAATAGTCTTTAATTACTTCCAGTTCATAGAGTTACCCACTGTTCTCAGCTTGATTATATAAAATAGGCTGTTCTACTACAAGCATATATATATTTTTAATACACAGTCTCTTGGATTCTGTACAAGATTTTTTTTCTGACCAGCCTTAAAAAGACTTTCCTAAGAACAAATGTCACTTTCAAAATCCTAGACACTAAAAATGTTTATCCAGCACTCACTGGAGGCAAGACAGGGGCTCTAAGCCAGCTTGGCAAAGACCATGAGCTGGTGTCTCTCATGTGTTAACCTAGGATATTTCTTTCTCATGGCTTTGCCTTGCTCACTCGTTAGAGTGTGATGAATGACATCTTTCCCTTGAGTTTAGGCATAATTTAAAAAGCCATCTTTCTCTTTCCACCGAGTGCCAGCCATCATCACCTTGGCACTAAGACCACACTGGACAGATAAATGTGTCCCTGCCTCATGGCTTTCACCTGCCAAGTTCCCTTGTAATTCCTGACAACTCTCACTATGGTCTTCAGATCTCTGGTTCTGGCTTCACCCTTCACCTTGTCAGCACACTTCCCANGAAACGGACAACTTAATAAGGAGAATGTAGCAAGTTAATTCAGTCTAGTCAGTTTATAATGATCTTTCTTTCCTTTCCTTCCCCCACNCCTTCCTTCATTCCTTACAGCACTAGAGATGAAAGCCNGAGCCCAGGCAAAAGANCACTGAGCTACATCTTTATCCATTTTGTATTGTTATTTATTGTTACTTTTGAGGCAGGGTCTCTCTAAGATACTCAGGCTGGCTGTGAATTGGCCCTGTAGTCCAGGGAGGCCCTGAATTTGTCAATCCTCTTGCCTCAGTGTCCTGAGTAGCTGAGATGAAGGGCACCAGAATGATTTCCGGGGATTTCCAAGTTAGATCAAAGGAATCCATTTTGGTAGGCAATCTGATTGTCATATGTTTATCTGGAAATTGGAAGTGACCACTTTATTTCTTGGTGGATAATAACACCAAAGAAATACAGCTCTCCATGGGAAAAAAAGCAAGTTTCCANATAGAGAGGGCCAGAAACAAGGGGAGTCCAGAAAGCCTTTCTGGGTTCAGCTGCATTTGTGACCTTGTTTTCTAAGAGACATTTCACCACTCGAGGAATAAGCCCCACTCACTCTTTTGCTTTAGCTCTCTTAGGCTGTTTCTGCAAATTAATGTCATGTGTCCTGACTAATACACTGGGTGTTGAGGTGGGAGAGGAGAGGTGGGTGCCACCTTGGTAAAAACAAGTGCGGTGATCTCACAGTGAGGGCAGCGAGAGAGAGTGTGTGAAATACTGCCAGGCAGTGGTTACAAGATGAAGGGGGAGTTATGTGCCCAGGCTTGATGAAAGTTAAAAGAAAACTGAAAATGAAAGATAATCAAAANGCAGACCTGTCAGAATTTGAGAGCTAGCAGAGAGAGCCTTCCTAATCAGAGAGAAAGATAAAAAGCCTGGGAGGCAGAAATCACAGGAGAAATGGAGGCAAATCTTAGGTGTATGATAAGAGCACTGAGCACTGGTTGGGATGTAAAGTAATGAGATTGATTGGTTGTAACAGGAAGAATAGAATCTGAACATAAAAATCGGCTCCGGCTCATTAAAATGATCTTGTAAAAAGTTAAGATTCTTGTCCCTGCCTCCCAGAGTTGTGTAAAACAGTTCCAAAATGTCAGGAGTTCAGATCACATGGAATGCAGTCACAGACAACACCAGACCAACCCTTGCTATTTGATGTTGAGAAAGTCACCAAATCCTGATAGACCTTGCTTAAATTGTTTTAACTGAAAAATGGTGTGCAGGATACAGGATGCTGAGGACGGAAGAACGTGAGATTTATAAGTGTCAGAGGGACTGGCACGAAGTCTGACAGTCATTACCATGTTGGTCTTTTTTTGGTGGGTGAGTTGATGATACTCTTCTGGGTTTTGTTACTCCACAGGCATTTGGAGGAAGCACTAGCAACCATGTTCAAGATGAGAACAAATGCTTATAAAAAGGTGAGAACCTAACAAATACTTACCTGGCTTCTTTTCTAGCTGACTTTTCCTGGGTCCAGTTCCAAACTGTCATGTAATACTGTAGATCATCAAGCATGACTCGGCTCTTAATCCTAGAGATCATGCCCAAGTCATAGTCCAGGAGGTTCTGAGACTCTGGTGACCATGACAAAGGTAAAGTCTTATGCAAGGATACTCAGTGTGTGAGATGGGAATCTGCTCATGTTGACTTCAGGCTTATTACGGGATTTATTCCTTACATATAACTACCACTATGACTGTTTTATGTAAACACAGGCCAATGAATTTGTATTCCTAGGCCACATATCTTGAAATGGCTGAAACAATGACAGGAGGAACAAAGAAGCCATCAACTAGTTTGTNACTATCTGAGGCCTGGGCTGATACAAATTTTGTAAGAGAAGAATTTCATGTTTAACTTGCTTCTTNGAGATTAAGCTCTCTATTTTGAGTATACTACCTGAAACCCCATATGTGCTGTAGGAAGGAAAGAAAAGAAATGAAGGAAGTAATGATGGAGGAAAAGAAGGAAGAGAAGGAAGGAAGAAAACAGGAAGGAAGGAAAGATAGAAGACAAAAAGACTGAGAATACATCTATGAAATAGGGTTGCAAGCGAAGTCTTCAGGTTCTTTCTACTCTATACACTGTAGAAGATGCCTAGTTCCTGAGGATTCTTAGACTCTGACCATAATGCATTTACTGGGACAATGACACAGACATTCTGGTGCCTGGTGCCTATTCTACCTGCCAGCTAAGAGCCAAAGGTTTTCCCAAGGGAGCTAAGCTCACATAGAAGACACAGTTGTAACCTGGAGCAGAAAGGGTGAGGAATGAATTGCAGGGACCCAGTGTAGTTATCAACTCTGAATGTCAATGCACCTGGGAAAGAAAAGCCCAGACAGAGACCAGCACGTGCTCGGGGCAGACTCCATCCATCCCCATCCATCTGCCCACGAATACGGGTGAGTGTACTTCACATGTGGACTAGCCTGACTTTATGATACATGGAGAAGATGGANCAGTGATCTGGGTTCTAGGATTCAACTTTGCTACTGACTTCTGGACAGAGTGAGATTCATTTCTTTACATCCGTCTAGCTTTCTATTCACTCATGCTTAGTGACTGGAAAAGGTCAGGTTATTAGGAGGAGGAAGTCCAGTCTCAGAGAATTCAAGGATACAAAAGGTCAAGGTTGACCATCAAGATGAGAAACTGATGAATATGAGGGGGTCAGCTAAAAGGAGGAAAGAAATTCCAAATAATGAGTATAACATATGCAAATGCATGGCTCTTAAATGTTATATGCCTTATTTGGGCAGAGACATATGGAAATCAGTACTGTTTTGTCCCAGGCAAAGAAAAGAAAGGCAAGAGGTGAAATATGTGTCTCAAAGGGACTATTTTGCAAAACACAAGGATTTTTTGTTTGTTTTTTAGCAGCAGAAACTACTGAGGAAAGCAAGCAGGTCACTACTGAAGCAATTTAAGGGAGAAATGATGTTGGTCTGGGCCATAGTGATGGCTGTGGGCAATACACGGAAGTGGACATACAGTAAGAAGTGAGAGGCTGGAGAGAGGGCTCAGAGGTTAAGAGCATTGGCTGAGAAGAGCTGGCTCTGACTCCCAACATCCACATGATGTCTAGCTGCCATGTTGTGGAGGCCCAAATTACTCAGGGTCTGAGAATCTGAGCTTGCTTTACCCAGCAGGGCTGCATAAGGGCATGATTTGACCACAGGCATGGTTACCAGGTGTTTGGAAGGGTGTGCACTTGGCTGTGCGGTGTGCTTTGATCTAGCAAGGGGAAGGTCTTTTGCCCCACCTCTTGGC
>LZPO01108083.1:143911-155060 GCA_001675575.1 Neotoma lepida | reverse complement strand
TGTAAAAGGAGTGGAAAATCTTTTTAATAATAAAAAAATAAATAAATGAATAAAAAAATAAATAAAAGCTAATAGTAAGAGCATAGTTAGTCTACATTCATAGTCACAAAGGCTTTATGTATTTACTACTTGTTCCCCAGCACTGTTTGGTTTAAATTATATTTTGAATGCTGGTCTCTACCACAGCATTAGGGGAGAAATTACACTTCCTGGATATAATAAATCCCTTCCTAAAACAATTCTTTTAAATTATTTATCTTGATAAATAATATTAACAGCATTGTTAATACTGGGAACAGTAACAGCACAGAGCCCAAACCAACTCACACATTTATGAAACGTATTCTTAGCAACCATCTTTATTTAAAACTGAGAGGGCTGGAGAAACTCTGCCATGCAGAGGACCCAGGTTCAGTTCCCAGCATTTACGTGTCAACTCATAGCCATCTGTAACTCCAGATCTCAGGGACCTGATGCCCTCTTCTGGCCTTCACAGGCAAGCATATAGTGTACAAACATACCTGCAGGCAAAATACACACATAAAAATTTNAGAACTAAGAAACAAAAAACCCCTGGTCTTAAGGCTGATACTTTGCCAAGCTCAGCAAGTTAAAGCACGTGNTGCAAGCCTGGCAACCCAAGTTCAGTCCCCAGACCCCACATGGTGGAAGGAGAGAGCTGGCTCTCACAGGTTGTCCTCTGACATGTGTGCCGTGGCATGGCCGGTATCCCTGCCCCGAGTTTTACGTGCATGTATGTCTGTGTGAAGATGCCAGATCCCCTGGAATTGGAGTTACAGACAGTTGTGAGCTGCCACGTAGGTACTGGGAACTGAACCAGGGTCCTTTGGAAGAGCAGCCAGTGCTCTTAACCTCTGAGCCATCTCTCCAGCCCAGATGTAGAATATTTTTAATTATTTTTGTTAGCATGCAAAGTAATGGGTTTCACTGTAACATTTTCAAACACATATATCATTCTTCTTGTTCTTAGCCTCCTCCCAGCTCCNAGTGCTTTGTCTCCCCACGCCCTATTGCTGGCCTCCTGCCTCTTCCTATAAAGTCCCCCCTTCCACTTTTACATCCCATAAATTCCATTAACCTCTCTTCTTCCCCCTTCTCCTTCCCTTTAGGCTTTTCCTTCTCCTGTCATAGTCCCTCTTCGACTCTTACATCCTCCATATGTAAACATTTAAATCTGTGTTCCATGTGTGAGATGAAGCAAAGTCTTTGTCTTTCTGAGNCTTGCGTATTTCACTTAGCACAGCGATCTCCAGTTCCACCCATTTTCCTGCAAATTTTATAATTTCATTCTTTCCAGCTAAATAAAATTGCATTGTATAAATGTATCAAATTTCCTTTATCAATTCAACTGCTGATGGACATATGGGCTGGTTCTCTAAGAGGGTGTAGACTTTTGATCTACTTTGATTATTCACAAGTTTTTTAAATTCACAATTATATTAGTCTCCTGTCTATTTAGTGAGAAATAGGCATTAAATTTACAGAGACAATGTTTGTTTATGTCTTAGTCCTGTAATATACTTTTAAATTTTATTTTTATTTTATGTGAATGAGTGTTTTGACTGCATGTATGCATGTGCACCATGTGTGTGCCTAGTGCCCATGGAGGCCAGAAGAGTATGTCAGATCCCCTGGAACTGGAGTTACAGACATTTGAAAGCTGCTATATGGGTGCTTGGAATNGAANTGGGGTCCTCTAGAAGAGCAGCCAGTGCTCTGAGCCATCTTTCCAGCATCTATAATGTACTTTTGCACAAATACAAAATGTCTTTTTGCCAAGGGAATCACTGTGAGGTACGTAACAAAAATGCTTTTGAACACTTTGTATTTTACCTTTTGGAACAAAGAAGAAAGCAGCTAACTCATCCAAAGTATGCATGCATTTCAGAAACATGTTACATGTCACATGATTTTGGAGGTGCTTAAATTATCTGAGAGAGAATGNAAGAATGACAGGGCTGGAAGGGATTTTCAGAACTCATCTATTGACAGCTGGTCCACAGAGAGGCCAGACTAAAGTCAAAGCCTCCTGAATGACATAGAGTCAGCTCTAGGGCACAAGCCCTGTTTCCTTGGTGTTGTGTGATTAATGACACCTGTAGAGGAAGAACACACTTGCTTATGTGACATAAGACACTCATTACCTCTAAACCTGCTTATTCCAGGTGCAAGGCCTCAAAGAGGGTGTCAGCTANGTGTTCCGTGTCCGTGCCATCAACCAGGCGGGCGTTGGAAAGCCTTCTGATCTTGCTGGCCCTGTCGTGGCAGAAACACGTCCAGGTGGGTCCTTCCTTTTTCATTAGTATTCATCCCCAGCTTAGGGTGTCACTCAGCAGTGGAGCAACTATCATGCACAGGAGCCAGCGTTTAATCCATGTACCAAAGGGGAGCAGGAGATCTGCTCTTCCAGAGGACCCAGTTCAGTTCCAAGCACCCACACAGCAGCTCTCAAATGTCTGTAACTCCATTTCCAGGGGAGCTGACATACTCTTCTGGCCTCCATGGGCACTAGGTACACAAATGGTGCACAGGCATACATGCAGTCAAAACACTCAATCACATAAAATAAAATAAAAATAAAAATAAAAAGTATAGTATAGGACTACAACACAAACGAACATTGTCCCTGTATATTTAATGCCTATTTCTCACTNTCAGCAAACAGTAGGTGCCATCTAAGTAGTCAGTAACTATACCCTTAGCATGTGACAATCATGTGTTCCTTCACAGGAACCTCAGAACTAGGATGAGCCAGGTTTGAAGTAGTCTAGGAGCCACTGTGGCTAGTACCTAACCACAGAGTATTCTTCCTGGACCAACCCTAAGCAGGCACCCCTAGAAGGCTGTTCCTATTATAACCTGGCCTTTAGCCCTNATAAGGTATTTTCCAATCACAGAGGGAGCTGCAATAGCCCAGGGAGTAGGCATGCCTCTTACACAGATGTAGATTGTATAGAATTTCAGCTCTGAAGTTAAACCAGAGGTCAGCATGCTTTCTNTTAAGGGCAAGGTAGTATTTTCAGCTTTACAGCCATATGGTCCTTGTTACAACCTTGGCCTGCCAGGGCATGAAGGCAACCACAGACAAGTACATGAGCAAGTGTAGCTGTGCTCCAATAAAACCTTTTCATGTGCACTGCATAAATGCATCATATAATATCATGCATTCTGCACATTATATAAATAATATCATGTATTATCCACACTATAAAATTTGAATTCCACATTATACTCCCATACTTTGAAATATTAATCTTCTTTTGATGTTTTCTCATCTGTTTTTTTTTTTGCTTCTGTGTTTTTGTTTGTTTTGAGACAAAGTCTCATTATGTAGCCCAGGCTGGCCTGGAATTTGCTATGTAGACCAAGCTGGCCCCNAAAAGATGCCTTCCAAGTGCTGGGACTAAAGATGTATGCCACCCTATCTTGCCTTTTAAAAAAATCATTTAGAAATATGAAAATCATTATTGCTTTGTGGGCTATATGCAGAGAGGCAACAGGCCAGATTTAGCCCATCAGCCACGGTTTGCTGACCTGTGGGTTAAACTAACAACAATGGTCCTGTTTGCATGGTTGANTGAGCTAGCACAGCCATGATGGGCCCACAGAAGACAGTGTCCCCTGTATTATGAAAACAAAGTTTATAGTGCCCATTGCTCAGTTAGTTCCTAATCACTACACTGTGATGATGATTTTCATTCTTGTTCAATTGGTTCTGCTTTAAAATTTTTATTTCTGTATACCGAAGTTCATAAAAGAAAGCACCAGTAACAGTAAAGGGTAAAAATTGTCATCCAGTTACCTTTTGTTTTTATTCAAAACTAGTGTAAGGGATTTGTTTTAATGTGCCCCTATTTTTTGGATGAAATGAACACAGGGCAAACAGATAATGTCATAGTTATTTTCCTGGTGAGGAAAATGTAAACATAGGAAACTCCTACTCCTTGAAACTCCTATTCCTTGAAAAATATCAACAGTGCACTCTCAGAGGAATAGTCTGCCCACTACATCCCATTTCTCCACAACTGCTTTCATCTACTCCTAAACTAGTTTGTAGATAGGTGTTTGACAAAAGTGATCTTTACAAAGTGAGGCAGGGAATGTCGCATCACAGAGTAACCTTTGCAAAATTCCAAAGAAAGCAGAAAAATGCTAAGAACAGACATACAAAGACACCAGGACATGTGTACATATACATGAATTTTAGAGGAATCCGACCCTTCAGTTGTTAAATGTGTGAATATCAATGGTACCAAACAGACATTTGTGAGGGCTCACATGCAATATCTACCCTCAGAGAGCATTTATATTACAGTATGAGGGAACTTTCTGTCTAGTAGATCAAAAGCACCTTTTAAGCTGTGGGTTCCCAACTTGATTAAAGAAAACTCAAATCAACCTATTTCCCCAATCAGTGCCTTCAGAATGGCAGGGTGCCAGGTATGGCATTAGTATAGCCATCTCTGGGGGGGTTGGCTACTGACTTCCTGAGTGAAAGTTTTGTGTTACTGATTTGGAATAGGCACCAAAAGTTGCATCTATGGCCATTCAATTCTTGGACTACAACTCAAGTCAACAGCTGTAGACATGAATACACTTAACTGCTCACAGCTTAGGAAAGAATCCTTGGACACAGAAAGTCAAAATGCTTCCCTGTGACATTCTGGGTTTGTTTATTATCAGCAGGCATGTTCACTCTTGCAACATGAATTTCTCCAGCTGCTACTACATGGCAGGTCCTGTATGTGCCCTGGGAGTACTNTACTGCTCATTAAGTTTATGATCACATGGGAACAATAGAGTTTACAGCTTGGTAGAATGAGAGCAAGGACGGACATTCATAAAAATCTGCACAGCCAAATAGACTAGAAACTAGGATTCAAAGTTTTGCAAGTTGCTGACTAACAAAACTTAAAAATAGCCTAAAATTGACTATATTTATTTCTTTTACTAAGCTTAAGTGTATTATTTTGCCTACTTTATGTTAGAATGAATAGGAGGGAGAAGGGGAGAAATGTTATCAATTTCAAGTTTTGGGGTGTGAAACTTGCAAACTTAGTTCAGAAAATACTCTGGTTTCTCTTCAGGTCATAGAAATCCTTTGGCCTTTTTTATTTGAGAAGAATACCTTCATTTGTGATGCATTATTAAATTCCTGGGTAGAAAATAAAGCTTATCAAGTAACAGCACACCACAAATATACCTAACAAGACACTTCGAGTGTAATTGGGTTTCAGTTAAAAATCCACTGGAGTCAGCAGGATCANTGGCCTCCCTTTGAAGTCAAAGAAGCTCCAAGGAGATGCTGCCCAGCCACAGCTACAAAGTCTAATTGTGTTGGTAATGAGAGCCCAGACANCAGCCTAAGTGTTCCTGTGATGCTTTCCCAAGACANCTGTTAGCTAAAGAAACCTACAGACAGAGCAGGTTAAAACTATGTAGTAAATATGGTGGTACCTCAAAAGACATTTTCTTCCTGATGTCTGATACTTTTAAACAGTATCTGCTGTTGATGGCATCACACCAGCAATGGAGGTGAAGGCCAGGGTGAGCCAGATCAGATAGGACACAAGAGAGACCTGNCCTGGGGTGAGCCAGAGGTCAACGGGTTGGCACAGCAGCTTGTAGGTATTCTTGCCAGAGAAACAGAAAAGCAGGTAGGAGAATCAGGCAATGGGTAGGAGAGCCCAGACAGCAAGCAGGGCCTCAAGTAGGAATGGGACACAGGCAGTAGAGCAGGTTAGAGGAATGCACTTCCCCAGAGGATGTGAGTTGGGATTCAGTTAGCAACCAAGTACACCTTGCAGTTTTAGTGGCTAAAAATTGATTGACCCAGGACCTGGTACGGTGCTGGAGACTTAAGGGATTCTGAGGCAGGAGGCTGGCTGACTCTGAAAGATGAGCTTTCAGAAAACTGCACTTGTACCTGCTCTCTAGCTGTCCCTTTGACCCCCACCATAGCAGTTTTCAGTGGTGGCTGTGCTTTAGAGTCCTGCCAGGAACTTTGAAAAGACTGATACCTACTCCACTCCAGAGAAATTAAGTAAAAACTAAATTAACCTGGCTCCTTAGGAAGAGGAGTCGTATCTTTTCTTCACGTACCCTGAGGGCTTAGTGCAGAGCCTGCTATATTACATGGTAGTTCATCTATCAGATGAAACAAAGTGCTGCCATGTTAAGNTTTCTCACCACCGTGACAACTATTTGACATAAACTTCAAAGGAGGGAAGATTTACTCGCCTCATGGTTTGAGAGGTTTTAGTTCATGTGGCAAGGAGGACATGATGGAGCACTTAACATCATAAGAGGAAGCAAAGAGCGAGGAGGGACAGGAGACTGTCATCAGTGNCTTCCATCCCCCATGGGATCCACCTCCTAAGGGCTCCGGGCTTCCCAAAGTATCGCCATAACCATTCATCACCACATGAGCCTACGGGGGACATCTCATATTAAAACAATAGCAACCACTGTGTTTTGAGCAGTGTGATTCTCGCAGTGTCAGAATGTGCCCTTTATCCTTGGCATCTTGTAATTCATGCCTGGTTGTGAAGGATGAGATGGGAAAGGCAGGCCCAGTGGAGGCCACAGGGTTGGTGCCAAGATGATAGGTCAGTCAAGTGTGTTAAATAACAAGACAGCCCAGTGATGCATGCCACTGATCACAGTAACTCATCTCTGTTTGAGTTATCTGTTCCTCTTTCAAGTTTTTTAAAGGCACATATGTCATACTTGTGCACGTAAACACATGGAGCAGAATGAATAAAGCTCATATTAGTGCTCATNTAAAAGACTGTAAAATTATATCTAGTTATGAGATGGGCAGGAAAGTAAACAGCTNACTGAGATATACTCTTTTAAGTTATCCACCATTTACTTATTTTTAGAAAAGAGAAAAGTGGGGTAGAATCAGTTAATTTTCAAGTAGCTTATGTTATCCCAACTCATTCTTAGCTCATTCTCAGACTGGGAGTGCCTGATGTCTGGATGACCATTACAACACCACTTGTGTCTACATTAATGATTTTTATAGGTCGAGGCACTGACTAGGGACAACTTTTCTTTTTCTTAAAGGTTTATTTCTAAGTATGTGTTTGTGTGTGTGTAGGGGGTGGTGGTGGTGTGGGGATATGTGCACAAGAGTGCAGGTGCCTGTGAAGTCCAGAGAAGGGTGTTGGATCTCCTGGAGCTGGAGTTACAGTCAGTTGTGAGCTGTTGTGGATGCTTCGTAGCGAACTTGGGACCTCTAATAAGAGTAGAGCACATATTCATAGTCACCAAGCCATCTCTGCAACCCAGAACACTTTTTAAAACCTTGTCAGGCCAAAATAATCTATCATTNTCTCTACTCAAATGTGCCAAGTGAATTTTCATGTTTTTAAACAGATTCACCAATTGTTCCTGAAAAATCCTAAGACGTTGAAAACTTTGGTTCCCTTTTCCAACCCAACTTTGTGGGAAAGTGGGTTGGCCTTTACCTAGATAAGACTATTCACAGGGAGTCCTTTCTTGACTGCAGAACTGTATACAGACTCGGATCTTGCTTCAGATTGGAAGTGTAAAATGAAGTAGGAAAGCTATAACCATTTAGGGCAGTACCTGTATTTCACTTGATGTTATCAAACTATTGATGCCATGTGGAAGCTTTAATATAACATGTTCCGATAAAATGTATATTACAGTTTTAAACTATGTTTTTTAAAGTTGGGTTTTCAGTCCAGTACCCGGAACATGTAAATATGTATAGAGAGAAAGACGGAGTTTCTACCTTTACAGAATTTAACCCTATTCTCAATAATTAAAGAACCAGAGCAACTTTTTGGAAAATGAAAATGCAACCAAATAAATAATCATCTTAATAAGCTTTTATTTTAAGCCATATGACCCATAGTTTCAGCTGTTTTTATTTATTCNCTTTATTGTCCATTTATTAAAATAAATTAACTACCATCATCCGTCATAGGTATAATTAAACTTGCACAAGTTGAATAAATGTTCACACCACTCTTTTCTACTTCCTACAATGTTACCATGTGCCAATCTGACATAATTGACTAAGAAAAGCTTCACAGATAAGGAAGATGCTTAGATACTAGCTGAATCTGCAATTAATTCCTACATCACTGTCTATCCTAGATACTAGTTATTTTTTAATTAAAATTAAATTTAAAACAAAGAACAACTATGTTCTTTTCTAAAATTATAAAATATTGTATTTCTTAGGTTAGACATCAGTTATAAGGTAATGAGGTAAGATTCACACATGGTAGAGGTAAAGAGAATANGTCACTTGAGGTTTAAAATAGTATATTTGAAAGGAAATATAAAAAGGGAAACAATATCTTTTGTTTCACTTCATATTTCATAAAAGATCACCAGTTACATTACAAAAACTAATTTCCACATACTTCAATGAGTTAGTTCTGGCTTCTTCTCTCTACACTATTGAGGCAATTCGGACATCAACTAGGCACGGCCATCCTATCCTGACACTTGTATTTGGAACCAAATTTGGCCATTAAACCTGGCCTGAGTTTGATCCTCAGCACCACAAAATAAGTAAATAAATAAATAACGTTTGGTTTTAAGTGCCCAACTGTTCTATTTATCTGAGAGTTCACGGCCAAGTCACCAGTTCTTTAACTTTCATTTTAAGACTATCAAATTCCATTTGAAAAGACTGTGTGTTTCAATAAATATTTTTTGATACAATGTACTGCACCTTATTTACTATGTGTACACAGCTCAGAGCCATAAGTACCAACCTTATTTGTGTCACAGAGTTGCAATATAGTGATATCTTTACTGGTAAGAAGGTATTTATTTGTATTTTCTGACTTCCTTTTGGTTGTTTTCTGTTCTTAACNTGCTTGCCAAGAGTGGCGTCNTCTCTATTTATTAAGCTTAACCTGGGAGTAACCAGTTAGGCTTGTCAGAACTGCGGCTTAGGGAAGTATTAATAGATTCCATGTGACAGTCTGGAACTCCCCAGTGTGAGCAGGACCCTCAAAAGTGGACTTTGGTCCATGAGCATTGGCTCCTAGAGAGCTGTGTGTTTTTATTTCTTGGCTTGGAGCCAGCTTCCAAGTGGGGTGAGGCTTTAGAGTCCAGAGGTTATTTACAGAACTGAGGGAAAGGTGAAGCTACTGGAACCCCTCCTATGCTTTCAGTTTTGCAATTTCTTTGCATAAAAGTCTAGTATTTAGACTTTAGGAGAAAACATAAATCAAGATTTTAGTCCAAGTAATACTTTTATAAACTTCAGTCACATCTTTACTATAATAAACAGTAAGCAGGGTGATTCATTTTCTCTGGAAAAGGATTACAGGTAAGAAAATAATGAACATGAATAATTAGTAATGCTTCCAAAGTAGACACTATACAAAAAGAGAAAAAGATTTAGTCAACACCCATNATTTCTGTCCTCATTATAGTAATACAGAAATACAAATATGTTGACTTTGTATTCTCACAGTGACTCTTGCAAACTCTTGTGATACTACCTGGGCCCAAACACTCTTCAGTGCCAGGCTTTGCTTAAATTCCAGTAAGCACAATTGGCCCGTAACATGGGTGTGAGGATTAGTCATGTGCTGTCAGCAACCAAAATAAGACAAGGCCTGCAACTTTACAAGGACCATATGGCAGATGCTTCACTTAAGGAACAATTAAGCATTTAATTATTGTTATTTTAGGTCACCTAGGAATCAAATACGATGATAAGCATTTGTTAAAAATAAGACTTTAGAAATCTGCTAGAACTAGTGTTGTTTCTACTCTTTACATGTGTTAACCATCACTTTGTGGATGTATATACAGATGTGGAAGTTAAAATGTGCATTGCCATCAGTAAGAACACAAAGAACACATCAACTATCAGGATCTGGATCCAAGATCCTGAGTTACTCATTGTCTGGGCTCAGTTTCCTCTTGAACATCCCTAGCAGGACTTTGGCACTCCCCCACCCATGTTGATGATTCCATTGGTTAGTGCCCAGGATGATGAGTTTTAATGGTAGTATCTAGAGACAAATCTATAGGAAAGTTTTCTAATACTTTGAAAAAGAATAAAACTATATCTTCCTGAGACTAAATATAATTTCCCTAATATATTAAAACAAACCAAGTTGAGCTNATGACTGGATTTGTATAAATTGAGCACATTTTGCTTCTTTCAAACTGGATTTGGCAGTAGATGTGCTGCTGTACAAACTTTAAATTGCTATATTGGATGCCAGTGCTTTAATAAATCCTGTATCTAGTAGATCACCAGAAAAGGATAGAAAGACATAAAAAAAAACCTAGAGAGAAATTTCCAGGAGAAACTAGAGAGAATAAGTATTGCCTACATTCTCTCACCCAAAGTTACGTTATTTTCAAAGAAAGACTGTATGTGGGAACTTTCTTTACTCACCCCACAACCTCATCAATTTGTAGATGTCTCTCTACATTAGAAATGACAGCAATCTAGAGAAGATTATTACTGAACCATATTAATATTTAANTGGAGATAAAGTTCAAGAGATACAAAAAGTATCAAGATTTCTGGATTTTAAAAGAGAATAATTTAGAGTTATTTTATTTGGGAGATTTATTGAAGCAAAAGTCATGAATCTACTTTTCCTTTGCCCAAGACTTTACTCATAATGACAATCAAATCCATTCTCTCACTGTGGCCTCCATTTCAATCAACTTTTCCTCAGTTCTGGACAGACAAGGCAGGCTGTGGTATTGACTTTACNTAGGAAACATGACAGATTCGTTTAATTCCATGTATACGGTATGGAAGATGAATTGCAGTGAACACTGGAGAGCTATCCCTGGCCCAGGGACAGTGCCTTGGTCTAANGATAAATAAAGGAAAGCATGTCAACACAAGAATTCTTATGTGACTGTTTCTATCACAAGTCCATAAATGCCTTCTCTATGATCTTGTAGGTACCAAAGAGGTTGTTGTAATTGTGGACGATGATGGAGTCATTTCCTTGAACTTTGAATGTGATCAGATGACTCCCAAGTCAGAATTCGTCTGGTCCAAAGATTATGTACCAATTGAAGACTCTCCACGATTAGAAGTTGAAAGCAAAGGCAATAAGTAAGGAATATTTCTATCTAATAACACATTCCATTT
>LZPO01108083.1:124249-135436 GCA_001675575.1 Neotoma lepida | reverse complement strand
CACACACACACACACACACACACACACGCACACAAAGTTATTTAGTTTTCAAAGGCTGTCTCTCTGTCTATAAAAATCAGAACAAGCAAGGCCATTACAATCTCTGAGTACCATGGTCATGAAAACAGGCCACTTAGCACAGTGGCCATCATGTACACACTTCATTACTATGTGCATCATGTATGTTTGTGCTGCTCAACTCAATTCCACACTTCTTTGTGTTTCAATTTCTAGTTTACAAGAAGCTCCAGAAAGAAGCTGAATTCCAGCGACAAGAATGGATCAGGAAACAAGGTACAAATAGACATTCTTTTGGCATAAAATATTCCAAGTTATTTCTATAGCAAATTTAAATGATAAGCACTGGTTATGTTAATACTTGGTAAAGAAATAATTTAAATAGTTATTATTAAATATGTAAACATTAAAAAATTTAAAAACTAAATCCATAATTTTAAGAAAATCTGACTTCAAACGTAAGTTGCATCGAGAGTCAAGGATGAGCTTTGATCTTGCATTTGCTGCCGATTAAAAGATTGCTTATGTCATTAAAATTTCACAGGCCCACATTTTGCTGAGTATTTGAGCTGGGAAGTGACTGGTGAATGTAACGTTCTATTGAAATGCAAGGTAAGAGATGGCTGCATCTTTAATATTTTATTCAGGAGAAATAAAGATAAAACTGAATGTGGAACAAGGATCCATTTTTCCACTTCCTTTACTTAGTCCAAAGTGATGAGTAACAGATACTTTACTGTTGAATGTTATGGAACCTTTGGTTGGTAAGAAACAGAGTAAAACAACGTGAAAATATGATGAGGAAGACGACTGGCCTATTGTCACCCGTGAGCTACAGAATCACATGGACTCTTCAAGCCACAACTTGAGTGTCCCTTCTCCAAAATGATTTGGATCAGAAGTACTTGAGATTAAGGGAGAATTTTGTTTTATTTTGGATTTTGGGATTTTTTTGTTTGTATAATGAAATGTCTGAGAGAACTCAAATTCAAATATAAAATTCATTTATGTTTCACATGTATTTTAGACATAGCCTGAAGGCATTTTATGTGTTATTTTGAATAATTTTGCACACGAAGCAAGGCTTTGTAGTGTGAAATGTTCCACTTGTGGTTCCATGCTCTACTGGTTGGTTTTATGTGTCAACTTGATACAAGCTAAAGTCATTACATTCCTCAGTTACGGAAACACCTCCATGAGATCCAGCTGTAAGGCATTTTCTCAATTAATGATCAATGGGGGAGAGCCCAGCCCACAGTGGGTGGTGCCATCCCTGGGTGTAAGGTGAATTACTAACTGGTCTTATTAATAAAAACCCGGAGCCAGATATTGGGGTTAAAACTGAGAGACCAGAGGAATAGGACAAGCCACAGCCAACCTTACCTCACCGACACCTCAGTCTCCAAAGAGACCTACTTCCTGTATGTTAGTTATTTAGTTGCAGCGCTGCAGTTATTATGCGAGATAAGTCACAAGGCACGACAAAACCCAGTATCAGAGCTTTATTAGAAAGTAGGGGGGGAAATGGCGGGGGGGGGAGAAAGAGAGCACCATCGCACATGGAGAGAGAAAGACGAGGAAGAAAGACCAGAGAGGGGAAGAAGAGGCGGGGATTCCCTTTGCACATGCACAAACTGCACATGTGAGGTCACTTAGCTGAGGGAGTGGCCAGGAATTCTAACACTGTATACCCATGCCTATATGCCTTTCTGTCTCTGCAATCTCACTTCCTCTCTCTACCCAGCTACATCACTTCCTCTTCCTGCCCTGCTCTGTCACTTCCTGTCTGTCTGTACAGACCTCCAGACCTTTATGATTAACTAGTGTTGGAATTCAAGGTGTGTGCCAACACGCCTGACTCTGTTCCCAGTGTGGCCTTGAACTCACAGAGACCGGGATGGATCTCTGCCTCCCGAATGCTAGGATTAAAGGCATGTGCTACCATTGCCTGACTTTATGTTTACTATTGTGGCTGGCTTTTTCCTCTGATCCTCAGGTAAGTTTTATTGGTGTACACAATACGCTGGGGGACATAATATATCACCACACCTGGGCTGGTGGTCCTGGGTTCTATAAGAAAGCAGGTTGAGCAAGCCATGAGAAGCAAGCCAGTAAGCAGCACCCCTCCATGGCTTCTGCATCAGTTCCTGCCTCCAGGATCCTGATCTGTTTGAGTTCCTGTCCTGACTTCCTTCAGTGAAGAAAAGCAATGTAGAAGTGTAAGCCAAATAAACCCTTTCCTCCCCAATTTGCTTTTTGGTCATGGTGTTTTGTTAAAGCAATAGAAACCTTAGCTAGGACACACATTGATGCTCAGAAAACAGCAGATTGTGGAGCACTGGGTTTGGACTTTGGGTTAGGGACAGCCACCTTCTGTCAATCTGAGAATGCCACATATTGCTTTTGTTTTAGGCTACATCTGCATTCTAAGTGGTAGATTATTCCTGGCCCAACCCAACTCCTGTCTTATTTGGTGAACTTCTCTAAGTCATGAGATTTGCACAGAAACACAGCTGAGTGTGTCCAGCTGTGCTTCTCGGTCTCACTTCTGTGCTGCCTTCGGGGACTGGTAGTGTTGCTGTTATTTTACTCCTTTGTAGGAGCCCAACACCCAGCTCCTAATTAAATCACTCATGGAGGCTTATTCTTACTTATGAATGCCCGGCCTTAGCTTGGCTTAGTTTGTAGACAGCTTTACTTAACTTATCCCGTCTACCTTTTGCCTCTGAGCTTTTCCCATTCTCTTACTTCTGTAAATCTTACTCTTACTCTATGGCTTGCTGTGTTGCTGGGTGGCTGACCCCTGGAGTCCTCCTCCTTCTCTGGATGCTAGATCTTCGATCCCTTCTCCCAGATTTCTCCCTCTATATATTCTCTCTGCCTGCCAGTCCCGCCTATCCTTTCTCTTGCCTTGCTATTGGCCAGTTCTTTATTAGATCATCAGGTCTTTTACACAGGCACAGTAACACAGCTTCACAGAGTTAAACAAATGCAACATAAACAAAAGTAACATACCTTAAAATATTCTACTACAGACTGGAGTTGGGAATTGTCAATGGTCTTTATTATAAAGCTGCTGCTGGGAAGACTGGTAAGGAGGGGATTCAAAGTAATATTCTAAGCTGTCTTACATCTTAGCATATCATTTTTTAGCTGAGAAAATCATGAAAGGTTTAAAGGGTTTGGGAATGTAGCTCAGGGGCAGAGCACTTGTGTAGCACGTACAAGGCCCTGAATTTAGTCCCTAACCCTGAATTAAGAGTTTTGGGGAGCTGAGCATGGTGGCACCATACTCAGGAGGATCATTTAAGCCTAGGAACTAGAGGAGAGCCGGGGGTTATATAGCAAGACCACCCAACTCAGAAAAGAAGCTTTTCCCTAATTAAAAAGAAATTTTAGAGAAGGAATTGTTAGGTTAGTTAGAGTGGGGTCATGATGGCTAGTGACTCAAGACAAGAACCATGGATCTGGCAATAGTCATACAGTTGGGGCCAAAGTACCCAGCCCCTGCCAGGACCGATAAAGTCAAAGAGGCAGAAACTTAGCAGACTATGCAAGGAAAATCAAGTCTAGATTTCTGCCTCTCAAGGAATTATAAAGTTCTTGGAAAACTCATTCTTAGCAGCCACTAGAACCTTCAGCTTCCCTCCGAGCACCTGGTCTGCTGCTCTCACTCAGCATCTCACTGGCATGGTGTCTCCATAAACCATGCCTTCCCTGAAGCCACATGTCTGGTCCTTCTCCTTTTGTGCTCTCTAGGAGGTGAGCTCTGGTGTCCTCTTCCAATGACTTTTCGTCCCCAGAATCAGATCCTTTCCCAGGTTCTGAACAGCAAAGGGAGCCTAAAAGGAGTAATGGCTGTTCACATATCACCTATCTGTGCTGCTGTTCCAAGGCCCCAAATGGCCTTCTACTCATCTCAAGGCCCAGCTCAGTCATTTCTGTACAATTTGAACAAATCTTCCACCATAGCTCTTTGTTTCATCACTGCAAATTTATCAATTTACTATCGTACTTTATAGTCCGTGGAGTAAGTGAGCTAAACGTTTAGGCTCATGAGACTCATATTAGCCCCAGGTGGTTTACTCCAAAGGATTGAGGAAGAGCCCCATCTTGCTCATAAAACACCACTGGACACTATTCTACTACAGGAGTCCACACAGACAAACATTCCCATTGCTACCCAAGATGATAGCCCAGGAGACAAGGTCCACCTAGGGCAGGAGCTGGGGGCACTCTGGCTTCACGAAACCTCAGAGAGATGGGGCTGCAGGGATGGCTCAATGGATTAGAGCACTGTCCAAGGTGTGTATGATGGCCTGTGCCTTTAATACAGCACTTGGAGGTATAGTGGATCTGTATGAGTTCTAGACCAGCGAAGGCTATATAGTGAGACCCTGNTCAAAAAACAAAAAGGAGTAGTGGTTGCTCCTATAGAAGACCTGGGCTCAGTTCCCAACACACATGTGGCAGCTCATAACTGCCTATAGCTCAGTTCTAGGGGATCCAACATCCTCTTCCAGGCTCTGTGAGCACAAGATGCACATGTGGTATACACACACACACACACACACACACACACACACACACACACTAAATCTAAATACTTTTTTAAAGATTGGTGTGCTCAGCAAGTCCAGAGCATTTCTAGTTTTTCCCAATCCAGATGCAGATTTTCAAGTTGGTTATCTTTATCAATGTTTCCTAGTAACACAATAGATTTCTACAATTTAGAAACCAGTTAATAGCCTTTTGTTTACTAACTTCACTTGTTTAGACAGTATTGCTTCTTATGTTCACTTACTAGATGAACTTTTTTGGTGTGTGTGTGTGTGTGTGTGTGTGTGTGTGTGTGTGTGTGTGTGTTTTGCAGGGCCTTGCACCCTACCACTGAGCTACATCCATAATCCAGCTGAAATTCTTTCAATGGAGCAAAACATACATACTTTTGTTTATAATGAACATATTAATTACTTTTCTGTTGCTGTGATAAAATGCCATGACCAAGGCATCTTATAAAAGAAAGTGTTTAATTGAGCTTATGGTTTCTGAGGGTTAGAGTCCATAATGGCAGAGCAAGGGCATGGTGATAGAAACAGCTGAGAGTGCGCCTGTCAAACTGCAAGCAAAAAGCAGAGAGAGCATGCTGTGGGATGTCTTTCTGAATATGTGATGCTGATTGGTTGATAAATATAGCTGTTGGCCAATGGTGAGGCAGAATAAGGTTAGGCAGGACATTATAACTAGAGAGAGAGGAGAAGAAAGCAGAGCTGAGCAGACGCTGCTAGCCGCTGCCAGGAGAAGCAAGATGTAAAGGTACTGGAAGGCTACAAGCCACGTGGCAAAGTATAGATTTATAGAAATGGGTTAATTTAAGATGTAAGAGCTAGCTAATGAGAGTCTGAGCCGTTAGGCCATAAGTTTGCAAATAATATAAGCCTCTGTGTGTTTATTTGGGACTAAGAGGTTGCGGGATGCACAGGTAGGAGAGATTAATCCCTACCGCAAGGCCCAGGCAGGACACAGAAAAATTTCCAATTACAAATGGGATGTCTTTCTGTATGCTGTGAATATATGTTACTCTGATTGGTTGATAAATAAAGCCATTTGGCCTATGGCAAGGCAGCTTAGAGGCAGGTGGAAATCCAAGCAGATAGACAGGAAGAGAAACAAGAGGCAGAGAGTTGCCATCCTACTGTCCAGAGAACAGCATGTAATGGCACACAGGTAAAGCCACAGAACACCTGGTGACATATAGATTTATANAAATGGGTTAATTTAAGATATAAGAGCTAGTTAGCAAGAAGCCTGCCATAGACCATACAGTTATAAATAATATAAGGCTCTGTGTGTTTATTTGGGTATGAGCAGCTGCAGGACCAGGCAGGACACAGAAAAACTTCCTCTACAAGAGCACACTGGGAACGGAATGGAGTCCTTTGAAACCTCAAAGCCTACCCACACTGATACATCTCCACCAACAAGGCCACACCTCCTAACCCTTCCCTAACAGTTCCACTAACTGGGGACCAAGTATTCAAATATATGAGCTCATGGAGGTCATCCTCGTTCAAACCACCACAAGTAAACATTTCTCCATGTTTGTCTTGCAGTCATACATCCTTTTATCAGTTGTCCAGTGGGGTCTTTAGGGTTTTTTGTTTTGTTTTCCTGATTTATATGAAGTCTTTATTCTTTCATACAATTTTAATATTCAAGAAATACATTGATATATTCCTCTTTGTGAAAAATGTTGTAGATAAAGGTCAGGATCCCTCTAAGAATATGCAATGGTTTTTATCTATCTGAGATTTATATTATGATTTATGGGTTAGGATCTATCTAAATGCATCTTCTCAAAATTGCTAAGTAATTAAGCTATTAAACCTTACTTCCTTTATACATATATTTGTAATCTTCCTTTATCTCTTTTATAAATTTTTACATATATATTGGAGCTTACTCATCCTGTTCATTCTGCTGGAAGACTATTTTAATGCTGTAGGAATTGTCTTTCTTTGGTTTGGGGATTTTTATTTTTATTTAAGCATTTATGTTAGTATATATGACATCCTTTCTTTTCATGTCTACTTAAGAACTTTGGAACTGGAGTCAGGGTCTCACAAGTTAGCCAGGCTGCTTTCAAACTCCTGGGTCCATGCAATCCTCTGATATAAGTAGGATTATTATACTATACCACAATGCCACACTGATCCAATGACTTTTTTTTTAAGTTGGAGAGTACTTTACTTCTTTGATAGCTCTTGATTTAATGGGTACACGGTGCTTCTCCTTGGCATCAATTTTAAGCTGGTTTTGAAACAATTTAGTATTGCACAAGCTAGCCTGATTATGGATCTCTCCACTGCTTTGAGAATGAGCCTGGCAATGGGATAGTTTCCATTCTATTCCANTTGGTCCTGTATATCCATGCAGAAAGCACCCACTACCCAATGCAGCATTACTGTATTTGTCATAGAAATAAGATGTTAAGACAACTTTTACCACTGGAAATAGAGATCCTATTGATTTAGGTTTATTCACTGGTGTTCACCTTATTGTAACCCTTTCTCTACAATAGTTTGGGACTGATTTCTTTGTAAATCTGTGTCTTCTGACTCTGGTTCAGGGTTTTTTCTTTAATACTCCCATGCATTAAAAACTGCTTACCATCATAAAAATAACATTCATTTCTTTATTTCAAGGAGGGCAATTATGATTCTTCTTACAGGTGGCAAATATTAAAAAAGAGACTCACATTGTGTGGTACAAAGATGAGCGGGAGATATCAGTGGATGAGAAGCATGACTTTAAGGATGGCATTTGTACCCTGCTCATCACAGAGGTGGGTGGCTACAGACATGAAAGCTGCTGACTCTGTATTACAATTATCCCAACAGAAACTAGATTCATCAGTCATTCCATGTCCAAAGGACTCACAACAGCATACATCTCAATGCTATAGGAACATACTTATAATCCCAGTGGGGGAGACAAAGAGACAGGAGGATCCCTGGGGTTTTGTGGCCAGTCAAGCCAAACTGTAGAGCTCCAGGTCCTAGGAAGAGACTCTGCCTCTGGAGCTGGAGAGATGGCTCAGTGGTTAAGAGTACTAGTTGTTCTTCCAGAGGACGTGGATCTGATTTCCAGCACGTACACGGTGACTCACAAGCACCTGTAACTCTAGTTCTAGGTGATCCAATGCTCTCTTCTGTTCACTTTTTTGTAATCCTTTCTCAACTAAAATAGTTTTGGACTGATTTCATTAGAAATATGTGTCACTGTCCCCAGTCACAACATTCATATGGCATAGGGACATATGTGCTGTCAGAATACCCACACATATAAAATAAAAATAAAAGGTTGAAAAGAAACAAGAATACCCATGTCTTGGGTATTCCTGAAGAGTAATACCCAAGGTTGATCTCTGGCCTCTACACACATGCATGTTGTATGCACATCCATGCATACCCACACAATATACACTCATACACACATGAACATACACTCANACACACANATGCACACANAGAGACACACATATACACACAAATGCNACAACCAAACCTGATAAACAAATAATAAATAAACTATAATGTTCATTTTCTCCTCAGTTTTCCAAGAAAGATGCTGGATTTTATGAAGTTATCTTGAAAGACGACCGAGGAAAAGATAAGAGCAGACTGAAACTNGTGGATGAAGGTGACNCCACCAACTGCTGGGATCTGTCTTACGGGTTCTACAGCTACCAGAATTANGACTGAGGCTAGGCTGGCTGGCCATGGAAGTCATGCTGATTTGTGTCCAATGATTTTGGTTTAATTGAAATTCCAACAGAGCAAACTACTGTTCTTTTTCAAAAATATTTTCTCTTTTGGACTTCCTAGAAATCAAAAGTATACTTTTGATCCTTAGAGAATTTATAGGCCACACACCACTAGAAGTCTGTTTCCAATTTAAATCATCATTTGTCTCTCAGCTCTACAAAAATGTTGTAGCGTCAAAACTTTCTGTGAGGAACATACTAAAAAAATAGCCCATTGTTAAGGGTGGTAAGGAAGATTTAAGTATGAAGTTTGAAGCCTTGCACTTATTAGCAGAGCAAAGCAGCAGTTTCCATTTTTCAGAGACTTAATAAGGACAAACATATCATGATAATAAGAAGCTACTTATAACCCTACCCCCAAACCTCCAGTTCTCTTCCTCAATATGGCAGGATTGCAATCAACCAGCAGAAGCCTTAGAGATTGCCTTCCAGCTCTCAGAAGAGGTAGGGCCATGGTATTATTGGGCAGAGGATGGCCAAGCCACCTAGATAGTTAATTCATCAGGAACTGATATCACAGATAAGGAAACTCCAAACTAAGGAGGAGTTATCCTTCCAAAATAAGGAAGCCAAACTAAGGCTTCCCCAGACTTAGGAAGAAAGAGTGTTCCAATGCCAACAGGCTTCCTGGAAATTTCAGTGCGGCCTTTTCTAGAATGTTCATACAATATTATTACAAACAGTTCAAGGAANATGTAAGTCAAAACAAGCAGAAANTTTTAAAATCTTATAAAAATTGAGTTATTTCACCATAAAAACACTAATTATCAAANGGTTAACAGATTTACCTTCTGTCAAATGGCTTTCACCAGACAGGGACTTTTTGAGAGCTAATAGCTTGAAATTTGTCCTTACATGGAATATGCTAACGTTTTGGCTATGACCCTCTATCTACAGCCTTCCAAGAACTGATGACTGAAGTCTGCAGGAAGATAGGTAAGTTACCATTTCCTCACCCTAGCAAATGCTTGAGTATGCTCCTTCCAGGATGAGCTTACAGCTGCTTGAACTATGCTGTTTTCTTCCTCAGCTTTGTCAGCNACAGACCTGAAAATCCAGAGCACAGCGGAGGGCATCCGGCTGTACTCCTTTGTCACTTACTACCTGGACGATTTGAAAGTTAACTGGTCCCACAAGTAAGTAATGCAATCTGACTTGCTAGGTAGACATTTCCCCACTGGCCAGTAGGAATGAAAACAAAACCCCCACCCCTTTCAACTAAGAGGGTTCATATTGATAAGCACAGGACAGAACCCCTCCCTTACTTCAGGTTAGGCCTGTCCCTCAATGTATGCATAGTGAGGTACCAATAATGGCTACATGTTTTCCTGTCCTGCCCGTCTGCTCCTAAATAACCAGCATGNATACTNAAGATTACTTATAAATGCTCGGCCAATAGCTCAGGCTTGTTACTAACTAGCTCTTACAACTTAACCCATTTCTATTCATCTATGTGCGGCCCTGAGGCTTGTGGCTTTTACTTCTATTGAATTTTATGTGTCCCACTCATTCTTCATCTGGCTGGTGACTCCTTGTGAGCAATCATCCTCTCATTTAACAATCAGAAAAACTGAAATCCCTGGGGTTCCATCCTGTATNCCCCTTGCCAACTCCAGATGAACTCTTATGGCTTTGCAGCAGCNGCCNCCTACATATTCACAGTGTACAGAAGGATTATTCCACAGCAGCTACAGTATGTCTTTCTTGTGATAGAAGAAGTATCATCATTTATAGACATCTCTGTAATGTAGCCTCTACCTGAGACAGCCATGCATAAGCTACTGCTGTTCTGCCAACCATTCAGAGCTGTGCTTGCAGCTCTATATATATTCACTCAACTCATGTGANCTGAAATAAAACTGAAGCAATGTGCACTAGGAGACTCCAAGTATCCTATAATCTGTGTTCNTAGCCATTTCCCATAGAAGTCTCATCCTGAGAAGATCCCCGGCTTATCACTGTTGGTTACAGCAGCTGGCATAATTAGGCATTAGCATCTTGCATCTTGCTTGTCCACCCTCAGATGGCTTTGGAGATTTGTTTTTGAACTGGATTGAGTTTGAAGTCTATCTTAATCCTAGACTGCCTTTGTGTAATTATAGAGGAAATACATTCAAATCCACCTGGAATTCCATAGGTTTCTGAATCAAACCCAACTTCTCAACTTAATCCTGACAGTATACTCNACCTCTGGGCTCCCTTGAGACATACTTGGCAGAAACAGAAAAGAGGCATGATATAGACAATCTTTAGGGATGCAGCCACCTCCAGTTCAATTTCGGTTTAGACANTCATTCCAAACTATTAACAGAAGTCCTGTAGTATCCCTTGAGGATACAGATAACAATGTCTGCTTATACCTTGANTGGGCACTAGCAGTCCACTGGGCATTGCTACAAACCAGTAGACAGGTAGGTTCTTTTATAGCCANAGCTCTGTGCAATAGCCATTCTTCACTTGAGGGGAGAGGAAGCTCAAGCTTGGGGAGGTAACTTGAGTGTGGGCACACAGCTAAGTGAGCTAAGGGCTCTGCCCAGTCATTCTGGCTCTAGAGCTAAGCTAGGTCATTGTAACACACACACACACACACACACACACACACACACACACACACCCCTCCAAATGGTATGGAAAGTTTAGAATGAGGGGAGGAGAGGCTGATCATTGAGCACTAAGGTACAGAATATAGCAAGATGTCCTTGTTACTATTGTACAGCCTAGTGACTGTGGCTATCTATAATATATTGTATATTTCAAAAAGCTATAGGAAAGGATTTTGAAAGTTTTCATCATAAAGAAATTATAAGCAGGCCAGGTGTGGTGGTGCTCACCTTTAATCCCAG
>LZPO01108083.1:65356-91968 GCA_001675575.1 Neotoma lepida | reverse complement strand
AATGAGTTTTGAGTTCCTGTCTGCTGCTCTGAAGTTCTCACACAGCCCAGAGTCCATGGCAATCAGGTGTTTACCATAATGACTTCCAGTTCCTTCCTCCCACGTCTCTTCTTCCTTGATGATTCTGTGGGTCTTTTCTACATCTCTGTCCTATTCCATAGACTCCGTGTCTGCTCTGTCTGCCTTCTTTGTACCAGAGCATTAGGAATGTCTGCTGGACCTAGGCCGTTCATGTTCTTCAGATGGGGCAGTCTGCACAGCTGATGAACCTCTCTCCTGCTTATATTGTTACCGTGTCTGCAATCTGAGAGAGGCAGAAAGGAGAGCCAAGGAAAAGAAACACTTTCATATATATATATATATATATGAACAAATGATATTATAAAACTGAGTCTTTGTTAGAAAATGTTGGGGTTCTTTTCTAGTTTCATGTCTGTTGCTGTGATAAAAATATTCTGTCAAAAAGCAAATAAGAGAACAGGTTCATTTTATCGCATTACTGCAGGGATGTCACAGCGGCAGAAGCTAGCAGGAAGTCCCATCATACCCACAGTCAAGAACAGAGAAATACATGCCAACTCACTTGTTTGCCTGTTTGTGCTCAGCTCCATTTCTCCACGCTTACATAGTTCAGAAGCCCCGTCTGGGGAATGGGGTCACCACAGTGGGCTGAGTCTTCCCACATCAATTCCCAGATGATTCTGGGCTGCATCCACTTGACAAGTAAAGCTAGCCGTCACAGGCACTAGGAATTTAAATCCCCAATGGCAATGGCTTAAACCACACAGAAGCAGATTTTCCCTTTTATATCAATTCCAAGGTGCAGATTTACTTCAGGCCTGGACAGTGACACAATTCCATGTAATTCCCAGGGACCCAGTTCTTGCAAGCCTGCTGTCCCAATGTAGCACGTGGCCTTGGCTCCGGAAGTCTCACATGTATAAGAGCTTAGCTGAAAAGATAACAGAAAGTGCCAGGCCACGCAGAGGCACCAGCAGAGCCAGAGAGGAGAAGGGATGCTAAAGAACAGCTAAGTTCGTAACAACAAACCCACATCTCATGCCTCGTTACCCTTCCGATGCTCTACCTCATAGTAGCTTCATTTCATTACGTTGGAAGGACAGAGTACAGAAGTCCCCCCTCTTATCTTTGGGGAGTATGTTCTAAGACCACCCTCCAACGAATGCCTGAGGCCTCAGATAGTATAGACTCTTATGAGAACTGTATAGATATAGTTCCACATAGTTATTTTCTTCTCTATACATTCAGGCCCATGATGAAATTTACGGAGTAGACACGCTAAGAGGGTAACAACAGTAACCACTAGTAAAATAGGAAAAAATATAGTAATATACTAGAATAAAAATTATTTGAAACTTACAAGTTGTTTGTCTCTGGAATTTTCCATTTAGTACTTTTGGAACTCAGCTGGCTATCTGTTTACTGAAACCCTGGAAAGTGAAATCTGGGTAAAGGGGTAGTGAGGAGCGGGGACTATGACATAAGATAGAAAATACCCAGATGGTGCCTACTGGTGGGTAAATAGACAGGCGCAGGGCAGAGAGGTTACCTCAGGGTGAGCTGTCAGGTCAGTGAGGAGACACTGCGCAGGGACTTCCTTCTGGTTTATTTCCTGCACGAGTGATTGGTTTTTTTTTTTTTGTTTGTTTGTTTTTTGGTTTTTGTTTTTTCTTGTACTTTCTTATTCTATTAGGTTTATTTAAGCCCTTCTTTTTGCATCTAACATAGTGTCCTGTGAAAAGCAGACTTTTGGTACCTTAGTCCAGGCTGTAGAGTGACCGGCAGATGTCTGGCTTTTTGTTCGGCTGTTCGTGCATCAGGTAATGTCTTCTGCATATAGAAACCTTGCTTTCCACTTCCTTTTCTCTCCCTCCCCCAGCTGGGCTTCATCATGCAATCTGTTTTGGCCACTTTCTAGTTCCCCCAAGCAACCTCTGTGAGACTATATTAGCCTCTGATCCTTCCACCCTTGCTGGGCCTTGTGATAAGCATCACTGTGCAGCCCAGTCCCACCTNGTCTGCCATTTTCCTACNTGTCTGTTCATAGACTGGTCCTCCTTGACACTTTCTAGGATGCCATTTCTAGTGTGGCCGTTTAGATCTTGGCTACATTCCACAGCATAGTGTCCTTGCTCAAACAACCTTCAATAAATACTTACCTTATCCCTGCTGAATCCAACCCCAGGCAGTCAGTGGGTGGCCGATCTGCACAGTTCGCCCATTCAGCAAGCAGAAACTAGACCAGACCTGCTGCTAATCCTCAAACCTTTGAAATCTGTTAACTCTGGAATTCATTGACTACATTTACACAATAGAGGCCTTGTTAAGGGGCTAGTTTCGGGGCATNAGCAACTCCAGGCAAATCGGTTAGTGCAGGAAAAGCAGCAAGGGCAGACATGTCGGCCTCTCTGCCACNGGCATATCACAGAACTTTTCAACANGAGTGAACAGTGTCATGATTTCCCTTTTCCGATGCAGGAGTTCTAGCTTGCAAATGAGGAAATTAGCACAGAAGATAATTTACAAAGTAGTCACCAGGCTGGACCAAAGATCTTATTGAACATTGCAATGTAGGCAGAAACTTACGCACATCACAGAGCTGAGCCTATCTGTGAGTCTTGCTACACACCATCAAAAGTTCTCTATGGTGTGCTAACTGCACATGCTTAAAAGCCATTTAGGACAAACAAGTCTTTGGTGAGAGTCAGCTTTGCTCCCTATTGACTGTGTTACTGACGTTCCTTTGTGGGTCAGGAGCAACTTCAGCANTGTACAGTAGCAGAATCATTGAGCTAGGTAAATGGGCTCCAAATACACCTCTTTCTGACTCCGCCACCTTTAAATGGAAGTAAGGATGCTGTTGGCTCTCACACATGGAGACTGAGCAAGGATTAAAGGAGATNGTTCATTGTATAAATGTCTATGGGAGAGAAGACGAGAGAAAGGTGATCACCATCTACCAAGTAACAGACGGAAGTTCTGGGGCCTGTGAGATTGCTCAGTAGGTAAAGGTGCTGGCCATTACGACTCACAACTCAGCTGGATTCCTGGGACCCACACAGTGGAAGGGGAAGAACTGACTACTACACGTAGTCTTCTGACCTCCACATACATGCTGTGGTATGTGCAGGTATGTGCATGCACACACACATACTAAACAAATAAGTGCAAATTAAAAAAGAAAAGAACTGGCATGGGGTTCCGAAACAGGGTAACTACAGAAAAGAACCAAATCCTGCATAACGGAAATAGAAGGAAGGCGTTTGAATGTTATCACTGTAAAGAAATGAGGTGGAGGAGATACGTGTGCTTAACCTGACATAAACATTATATAATACACATATGTATCAAAATATCACATGATATCCCATAAGTGTATGTAAGATTTTCACACTTTTATGGGTCAGGTTAAAAAAATGTTTACTCAGCAAGCATCGTGGCTCATGTTTGTCATTTCAGGAAAAGACACAGGAGGATCACTGTCAATTCCAGGCCAGCCTGGTCTATACAGTAAGAAATCAATGAACTCGAATAAGCAGGAAAATGTGCCTAATAGTGTCACGTGACTTAGTTGAATAGTAAGCGGGTTCTCTCCCATTTTGCCGCCCTTTACTTCCTGTCTTATTTTCTGGGGGTGCCCTTTTCAGAAGGCAACAAAAACATATTAAAGACATAGGGAGAGCTTTTCTTCCCCCAAAGAAGTCTTTTGAAACATGTGAAATAAGGAATTTATATTTGTGTAATATTTTTACTTACATTGCCCCCAAATTTTACAGCAACTATTTTATTATTGTCGAATCAAACACGATTTTAATGCTTCCTGGTGGGGACAGCATTTCTTGTACATGCGGTATTGACAGAGTGTGGGTGGACCAAGGAAGACTGTAGGAAGTAGAGTCAGTAATCCCAAGGGAAGNTGGGAATATCTCTCCACACTGCTACACAAGCTGTTTTCTCTTCCAGCTGCACTGAGGTACTGGTTTTTTTGAAACTAGGGGGCTGGAAGGTGGTGCCTGGCTGCATTAGATGACTCTGGCTTTCTCTTAAGTGTAAGAGAGCAGATGCAGGCTACGGGTGCAGCTCAGGAGTAGAATGCTTGCCTCGAATTCATGAGATCCTAAGTTGGAGCATGCACATGCACACATACAAACACACAAATGCGCAAACCACACACCATGCACACACATATATACACCACACACACACACACTCATACACACACAGCATACAACACATAGACATACATATACACACACAACACACACACAGCACACAATACATAGACATGCATATACACACACATATACACGCATACCACACACTCATACACACACAGCACACAACACATAGACATGCATATACACACACATACACAGCACATACACAGCATACAACACATAGACATGCATACACACACATGTGCACACATACACACACACACACACACACACACGAGGAAGTAGTATAAACACAGGTCCTGATTACATTGAGTAGAGGAAGTGACAGTTCTCACCAACACCTAAGAACTTCCTCTATTTTGCTGCTGTACAAAACCTCAGGTTCCTCTGACCCTCTCCTAACTTTCAGAAGGCACCATCACCTGCTAAGAGAGAAAGCTTTGCCCTAAAAAGACACTGAAAAGTGGGGAGGGATGAGGCAGGAGACAAGAATCGGGACAGTAGTCATATTCTTGAGCAGGCTTTTCATGGTCCATTGGGACAGATGGCAGATATCTACAAAATATGTTTTCAAGGCCTATTTTTTTTCTTCATTTTGACTTGTTGTGACAAGTGGAGTTAAGTTTTAGGCAAATAAATATATTGGATCATAATTTCCCTTTAGTATTGGGATAATTAAAGCAGCGGGTTTCTCTATTCCTTTGATGTAAGAAGCATCTGTGACTTGAGTTTTACTTTGCCTCTGGGCTCAATTTTTAAAATTGAGACGTAATGTTTATACATTATATACATCATATAATAATGCACTCCCTGTATACAGTGTGTAACAATCCAACAGGCTAACAAGCCCTGACAACTTATATACAGGGGCACAGTAAAAAAGCCACCAAAATGGTTCCATGATGGGGGGAGGGTTGTGGCTCAGAGAGAACCTGCAGGGCATCTTCAAGAGTCCGGAGCAGAGAGAAAAAGAAGCAGACTGGACATGGCTGGGGCTAGGGAGGTGGGGAGTAGAAAAATCATTCGGGTTATAGGGAAGATGAGTAGCTGTGGAGAGAAGCCTGTGAACTGGATCAGCCTGGGAGTTTAAGGTAAAGGAGGAGATGAGAGGGGCCAGGATGCTATCATGAGGGCTTTGAAAAATATACCAGATATTTGTGAATAGGGACTGTAGGAGCCTGGAGGATAGCATGGGCTTTTATATGCAACCACANGTATATGGAGAAACATGTTCCTTCTGCCAGAGGCAAGGAAAGTGACTCCTTTTGGCAGAAGGGAACCCATTTCACAAGTTCCTGAACCATGCTGGCTTTTATCTAACTGCCAGAAATCTTTCTATAGTCCAGCTAGACTCAATTTTGAATCAAGTCAGTGGGCCTGCCCTTTTGGAGGGAAATAGGGTACCCTTTGGACCTGATACCACCAAAGTGCATCTGGATGGTGAGGCAGATGGAGAAGTANAAATATTGGTATATCTCCAATGCAAATAGCTTCTACTAAAGATAAAATTAGAGTTGGCTCNGTAGCAGTTCATGAAGCAGGGAAATTATTTCATTTTTCTCCCACTGTGTATCACACACCGTCTTTTAGTGTGGTTCACCTGGGGCTCACTAGCCTAAGGCAGATTCTGGTTGACCAAACCTCTGGCCTGGTAGGCTTTTATAGGCTTCAGATACACTTGGGTTTGTCTGCCATAATAGTCCTTCTGACCCAAGAACCAGCCCCAGCTCTGGACAGTCCTGTACTAAGCTCCACTCCCTCACTGGCCTCCAAACTGTGCTGTAGGTCGCCAGTGTAAAATAATAATCCCAGGCAGGCATGACGGCACACGAATCACATCACTTAGGAGGCAGAGGCCAGCAGCTCTCTATGAGTTTGGGGCCAGCCTAGTCTTCAGGCCAGCAAGGACTACATAGTAAGGCCCTATCTCAAAAAAAAACAAAACAAAACAAAAATAAGATATTAATATCCTTTGAAAATACACAATTTATTTTTATTGTATGTGTGTGTGTGTGTGTGTGTGTATGCACACATATGTGCAAATATGTGTGGAGACCAGAGATTTATATCAAGTGTTCTCCTCAGTCACTCTCCACTTTAAATTTTTTGAATCAGGGTCTCTCACTGAGCTTGCTGATTATGCTAGGCTTGCTGGTTATCAGCTGAGTCATCTGCCCCAAACCATGAAAATACACATTTAATTTTATCAAAAGCTCTAATGCTCAAATTCATAATCCCTAGTAGGGATGACATCTTAGTGGAGCAAGATATTTCAGAATTCTAGCCATGCTGATCTGGCTGAGCCAACTCATTGCCTATGGAAATAGCAAATAATCTGATATAAACATCACCTCACTGCCAGCTCACGGGAAAGATTATCTTTTTACNTCTTGGAGCATACCCTTCGGGGCTGATGTGATACATATCACAAATGACTGAAATTTAGCCAGGCAAGCACAGAGTCAGTGAAAGATTGAGAAAAAAAATTCAAGAGCATGTATCAGGAGGAGGCTGAATGGAAATATAGTTATATATTATATATAATTTATGTAGTATATGCCATAAAGAATATAGTTAGTGGTAGACCTCAGACAGCAAAGGTCAGGAGCAAGAAGGAAATAAAAAGATTGTTCACAGCAGTTTCTCTATGGGGTGATTAGCATAAGTTGACCCNATTGGCCCCTTTGGCTTTTCTGATACACACAAGGAAGCAATAGATGCTCAGGTGTAATCTAATTAGTGTTTAGTGTTTAGCTTTTGAAAAAAAAAATCTATGGTTTTTTTGAGGGTGGGTATTTTAAATTTAGATTTGGAAAGCTCCTTTGGGTTCTTTTTTTGAGTGCCAGTTTTCTTTATTTCTTTCTTATTTATTTATTTATTTACTTACTTACTTACTTATTTGCTTTTTAGACAAGGTCCCATTCTGAAGTTCAGCGTGGCCTAGAATTTATACTGCCTCCTGCTCAGCCTTCNAAGTGCTGGCATTACAGGCATGAGCCACCACACTCAACCAGTTTGTTTCTTATAGAACTATATTGTGAGATGTTAAATACAGAACTCAAATCCTCAGCACCCACATAGTACCAGGTAGATGTGGTGGTCCACTCATCTTCANGGTACTCGGGAGGCGGAGACTAGGGATCCTGGCTAGCCAGACAAGTTGAATTGGTGAGCTCTGGATTCAAGTGAGAGACCCTGGCTCAATATATGAGATGGAGATCAGTCAATGAAGACACAGACACTAACCTCTAGCCTCTGCACACACATATACACATGCTTAAGAATTCATGTACCCATGTGCAAGCATCCGCACATATATGCACCATAGCACACACATACACATGCCAAAAACAAGAAAAATTAATTTCTTTTGCAAGTATACTACTAATAAATAGCATGTTTAAGAAGCAAAGAAAGTTCTTCAACTTCCAACAATTGTTAGTGTTTTGGTCTTGCAGTAGGCATGGCCTTTTGGTAAGGGCCCAACTTGTTTGTGTTCAGGAAAGACCTTACATTATGAGTTTTGTGGGGGAAAGCTAATAGGAGCCCATGCTGTATTTCTCTCTGTCTGGTGCCATATTTAGTAGTCTGCTATGTACAGAAGATGCACTGGTAAGCCAGATATGTCAACAGGAAGAAGGAAGATTTCACAACTTGGAAAGACAACACAGTGAGTCAGGCCTTTCTGCTCCATTCCCAACCGGCTCCACATGGTCAACTGGATAATTGGAACAAGTCACACCACACACTCAGCTGCTGTTGTCTGCATCTGTGTGTATCAAAAGGAAACAAACATGGTGACTTAACTGGATCCAATATAAAGATTAATGAGTGAGTGAGAAATAACAGGAAATATAACTTTATTTACATTACAGACTAAAAATGTAAGAAATGTTTACATTACAAATAAGTATTTTTAACCTGGGCTAGTTGCATTCCTAGAAAATTCTATACTATATATTAGCATAACTATTAATTTTATCCTTAGCAGAATTATAAAGTAAAATAAAATTTTTGACAAATGCCCCAATTCCAAAACTTCAGGGTTTTTTTTTATATTTAGGAAAACTTCCTCAACAATCTCTTTTATTTAATTGGGAATTTATGGACTAATTGCCACTATTTTAGTTTAATTAAATTGCATAATTCCAGGCTGGGCGATGGCTTGGAAGTTAAGAGCATAGATTGCTCTTGCAGAAGTCCTAGCTCACCAGGCCCCACATCTGATGGCTTATAACCCCCTGACACTCAAGCTCCTTGGGATAAAATGCTTCTGGCTTCCCCNAGCACTGCACTCATGTGCGCACACCCTCNCAGAGACATGGTTTAAAATAATAAAAATAAATCTTTTAAAGAAACCTTTGTAGTTCCTATTTTAGTATTCCATGTTACTTATTCTTTCTTCCTTTTAGAGGCTTCTATTAATTCCAGTCCCCATATTTTAAAGTTATTAGCACTCCTGGGTATTAGTCCTGGGTATCATTACATCATGTTTTATTTTAGTAGCTTCTTCTCTCTCTCCTTCCCCATCTCATCGCCCCCACCTCCATCCTCTCCTCATTCTTTTCCTGCCTTCATGCTATCTGTGTCCTTTTGCCTCCCTGACCCCCACTGCCTCTTCCTCAGCATCTCTCTTTTTATTCTATTTTATGATTTATTATGTATATATATATATATATATATATATGGGTATTTTACCCACATGTATGTTCTAGGTATCAGGTGCATGCCTGGTTCCCCACAAGGCTAAAAGAAGTTCTCCTAACTGCTGAGCCGTCTCTCATTGCTCTTCTGCTTCTCTTTTCACCTTCTTCTGGTCTCCTTTAGATCTTTAGGCTTCACCTATACACACACACACACACACACACACACGTATATGGGAGAACATGAGAATTTGTGTCTTTCAAATTTTGTAATTTCCTTCTTCTTACAGATAGTACAACTCCATTTATATATGTAACACATTTTCATTACCCATTCATCTGTTGAGGAGCATCCAAGCTAGGTCCATTCCCTAGCCATTATGAGTATAGCAACAATGGATGTGTAAATATCTCTGTGGTAGAATATGGAACCACTGGGTATATATATGCCCAGGAGAGGTATAGGTGGGTCATAGGGCGGCTTTCTTTCTTGGTTTGTTTTTTTGTTTTTTTTGTTTTGTTTTGTTTTTCTTAAGAAGCCTTCACGATGGGTAGTGGTGGGTCATGCCTTTAATCCCAGCATTCAGGAGGCAGAGGTAAGTGGATTTCTATGAGTTCAAGGCCAGCCTGGTCTACAGAGTGAGTTCCAGGACAGCTGGGGCGACACAGTGAAACCCTGTCTCAAAAAACAAAAACAAAAACAAAGAATCCTTCATGCTGGGGCTGGAGAGATGGCTCAGTGGTTAAAAGCACAGGCTGCTCTTCCAGAGGACTTGGGTTCAATTCCCAGCACCCACATGGCAGCTCATAACTATCTGTAACTCCAGTTCCAGGGGTTCTGACACCCTCACACAGACCTACATGCAGGCGAAACAACAATGCACATAAAGTAACAATAAATGAAAAATTTAAAAAAAAAGAATCCTTCATGCCGATTACCATAGTTCCCATTTCTGTAACAGATACGCCACCCCTTGAGAAACGTGGGTTGGAAACTACCTCTATACTCCATTACCTCTATAGTAGTGAATACNCCTGTGAGTGCCAATTCTGTCTCCTCCAAATGCTGCATTCCAGCCCTCCTAAACACACAGATGTAAGGCTGAGTAAGTCCATTTTTCTTCTTCATATATGAGCACTCACCNCATCCAGAATAGGTACATGAGCTCCTCTCCCTCATTCCCTGCCTCCTTCATCAGACTGATGTAAACTCACAGTCACTAACCACAGCAGACTAAAGGCCCAACATGATTTATGATGCGAGGCCAGGCTTACAAGAAAGACCACTGCTGTTTATTGATCTGCCTTGCCGTTTTATGGCTGATTTCAATGAAATGAGACAAGAAAAGCTTTAATTAGGAGTGCCCACAATTTAGAAGACATAGTGTTGTCATTAGCAGTTGCTGTAAATTAAATACTCTATGTGTAAGTAAGATGTTCTTCACCTCAGGTGATACTGTTGCCATGTTCCTGAACAACATTTGAGATACAAAAGAAATCTTTGAAAGGGAAACAATTCTTTTTGAAATCTGTCTTGAATCCTTTTGTAAAACATAAGGCCCTTAGCAACAAGCTATTGATTTATTCTGTATAATCGGCATTGATTTTAGTCCAGAAGTGAAAGTACATGGAGATTTTAGGTTTTAGGTTATTGAACTAATAAATGTTCATTGAGTGGTAAATGCCAGATACTGCATTGTATGCTGGAGGTACAGTGGTGAGCAAAAGAGACAAGATGTTGTCTTAATGACATGTGCAGCCTTGCAGGAGAGACACACAAGCGGAGGTGGTGGTTATAGGAGAAAATAAGCAAGATGGTGATACAGAGCTTCATGAGGGCTTTCTAAGCAGTGCAANCTGAAGGCTGAGCATGAAGCAGCATATGCAGACTGGGACAATCTTTCAGATCTGAGTAAGGGCCCAGGGAAGGCTCCTGTTAGCCCTGGGTTTGCCAGGTACACATAGGGGAAAGAGTAGAGACTGATATGCGTGTGTGTGTGTGTGTGTGTGTGTGTGTGTGTGTGTGTGTGTTTGTGTGTGGTATAAGTGTGTGTATATGTATGTGGTATGTGTGTATAGTGTATGTGTGTGTGTGGTGTATCTGTGTGTCTCAGTAGTTACCCTTCCATGACTGATAATGTTCCAGAAATATAACAGGTATTTGTGGCAGAGGCAGTAGCAGAAGAAGGGACAGGCACTTATAGTCACTGTTGTCATTATTTCCTAGTTGAAGGACATATTTTGGTTCATGAGGAAGTTACAAATAAGTTGAATAAAGCAGCCATGTATACAGAAAGACAAATGACCTTGACAATCCACATAGTTTTGGTACCGAATGGATGGTGCTAACACTTTTTGTTCTAGAAGTTCCAAACTAGGGCAGACTAATAGTAATTGAGATTTTTAAGTGTTGGTGTCAATACTTGGCTTCTAACACTAGATCATTTATCCCAAATGCCTTTAAACCCATTTCAGCAGACATCATTAGTGGTTCTCACTGAGCACAACACAGGAGTGAGTNGACAAGCCACTCTGAGGCCAGGGCCTGTCTTCTNAGGGCCTCTATCTCCAAACCTCAAACAGGAGCAACATAAAATTTCCTTGGGGATGCTAAAAATGGTTGAGGGAAGAGATGCTGGCCCAGCACAAAGAGCTTTTCATGCCTGTGCACACTTGCTTANATGGGACCTAAGTTTAGACTCCAACCAGAGAACAAANTGAGGAGCCATTCCTCTGCAAATACACATCCCCTTTTGAGTCTTTTGTANGATCNTTCNAGAAGCTTCCTTCCCAGGCTTCATCTGTTTCTGGACTGCTATACACAGAGCTGTGTTTTCTGGCACCAGATCACAGAAAAATTCCAGAGATATAAAAGAAAAAGCTCAACACAAAGTTTGGGAAAGAAGATGCTTATTGGATGGAGATACCTTCAGCCTTGGAGAAGGTCCTCCTCCTCTCCCTAAATCTAAAAATGTTTAGTTTTCTTGTTCATAGCCAGCTAGTCTGGGCTTTCTTATCCTGATCCTCCTTGCCCCTCCCATTTGTACTTTTCCTTTCTAGGTGAGAACAAAGCCTAAGTGTCTTGTGAACCGTGTCTCGGAGGGGAGGATGCCGTGGGAGCAGGATGTGCTGTTTGCCGGTGAAGAACCGGGGCCAGCCGCTGTTCAACAAGGACTAACTTGGGATCTNCCCACCCAGCTGTCCCCTTTCCTTCTTTGCATGCTCTTTGGGACAAATCTGGACTAATTCTCTGCCTGGAAGTTGATGTTAACCAAGTGGGCCNTCCCTGGGCTCCAAAGTGGNCTCTTTTCTCCTAAAAGTTTGTGGGTGGTGAATAGTTAACTAATTAGCTCAGGGGGTGCCCCGGAGATTCACTAATCGGTTAATACTCACACAGGACTTTTTGTAAAAGGGCTACAAATTTATCTCATGAACTCCAGGGGATATTAACAATACAAGTGTCTCTTAGCAAGGGAGGTAAAAGTCAACCGAGTAGAAAATCACCTACAAAGCCGTGCGCTCCTCCTCTGTCTGGAGACATCTGTCTAACATTAATAGGCCATTTAGAGAAATAGAAGGGAGAGGGGAGAATCACGGGTAAGAAGGACTTTCGTGAGACAGAAGTGAGGAGGGTGAGAGAGGANGNAGNTGAGNGACCACGCATTCCAAAGAGGAATCNCTCCCCTGAGAAACACGGCCTCTCTCCTGGACAGAGTGCACNTCAGTTCTGCGGAGGAAGGAAGGGAGGATCTGGAGGTTTCTTAAGGAGAGTTTAAGAGACCAGATGTCCACCTTCTCACAGCACAGTCTTAAAAACAGTTTGCAACAGTCCAGGCATTCCATTCAAATTAGGAGCTGTTTTGAAAAGAAATGAAGACATTAGTCACTGATACAGACAGTCTGGAAGAGCAGGACAGTTAAGACTCACATATCCGAGTTTTCNAGCCAACCTCAGGATTATGGCTGCGCTATAGCGGGATCCCTGAAGCCTCCACACATGGAGGGCATGACCCCTTCTGAGGTGAGTGCTGTTCGAAATTCCCGTCCCTCTTTAGCTGATAAAATGATTTTTGGATCAATTGTTGGATTATGTAAACACAAACATTTACTGCCAAGGAGCAGAAAAATCGCACAGGCAGGACTCCTCATGAGCAAGTGTTAGTTTCTATTAACAAGGACTAAATATCATCTATATTATCAAGTGGTTAATTCATTTGAAAAAATACAGAGTTCTAATTATTTTTCCAGTGAGCTGTACACACACACACACACACATACACACACACACAGAGAGAGAGAGAGAGAGAGAGAGAGAGAGAGTGTGTGTGTTATAGGGGATGAACTAATAACACCTACAAGGAAAAGCCCCTGAATAGGACCAGCTAGGAAGCTTGAAGAACTATAGACACAGAACTGTTCAGGGCACAAGGTTGTGACATCCAGGTAGTAGGCAATATGAAGTGGGCTAAATGTCTTGAGCAGGAGAAACTGAACTTGAGCTGGAGCCCAGGAACTGAGGCAGAGGTCCTTGGTTGCAGCAATTTTCCTGGGCAAGACTTATGATGAGTGACTGGGTGATGGGTCAGTATGCTGCCATGACTCAGCTTTAGGGTACTCCTTCTTTTATAGCCCTAGATGAAGGAGTTATATCTGATACACTTGATAAGCTTATTGGCCTGTCTTTTGTGATATGATTCTGATAAGCCCATATGTCCATGTCTTCCTGACTTAATTTCATGAATTCACTGGCAATAATATTTTATTTACATAAATAAGTTATCAGTCTGAACCTAATGGTCTATCCTGGGTAGATAGTGGCTGGTTACTTGCAGTGACACAATGAGATGCTAAGTCATTCTACCCAAAATGGAGTCACTCAGGGCAAGAGAGCCTGAAAGACACTGTTACACGTAGTATGAAGTGACTTAGAACAGGGCTCAGACTAATCACCACGGCTCTGATGCCAAATCCTTATACAAAATTGCTAGCATACATTTTTTCTCTAAACTGGCTAGTTGAAAACTGTGGGAAGCAGTGGGTACTCCAAAGAGTGGTGTTTTGTTTTGTTTTGTTTTGTTTTGTTTTGTTTTGTTTTTTTTGAAAGATTCCAGCTCAGCCTTCCATAGATAGATCTGTCTACTGGGTAGGGCAGCAGTCCTAACTGCTTGTTATGGTGTAAGTTGCCCCAGACATGCCCCAAGGGATTCAGCTAGGCACGATGGCCGGCCATGGAGATTTCCACTCCAGCAATTGTTCTAACACATTGGTCTCTGGGGGTTGCAATTTTATGAGATGGTGGAAGACACCAATGAAAATAAGAAAGCTCATTGAATAACTAGAAGGGTGGAAGTTCCCAGGACCAAGAATTATAACCATCATCCTAAAAGAAAGCAAAGGAGGCAAGGTCTAAATCCAGCAGTCAGAGGCTGAGGCAGGAGGATCATGAGTTCCAGGACTTGAATATAGTGGCTCCAAGGCCAGCCTGGGCTACATAAGAAACCTCATCTCAAAAGTAAATAGGTAGAGCTAGAGAGATGGCTCAGTGGTTGAGAGCATTTGCCATTCTTCCAGAGGATCTGGGTTTGATTCCCACCACATGCATAGTGAACTTCCAGTCCTTTGTAACTCCAGTTCCGGGGAACCTAATGCCCTCTTCTGACCTCATGAGTGTCAACATACACATCATGAACAGACATACATTCAGACAAAACAACCAAACACATAAAATAAAATAATTTAAAAATAAATAAGTAAAATGAAGGAAAGCTAAGGGAGCCGGAAATGTAGCTCAGTAGTAATGCACTCGACTAGCATAACTGATGCTGTGGGGTTCTACTCTCAGAGCATTGGGGAAACAAATGCAGAGACAGACCTACATGCAATGCACTGGAGATACACAGTGTAAATTCTGGGTGACCTGTTAAAAGAGCTCCCGTGCTTCAGCTATTTCTTTTTTGCCTGTCTGACCCATTTTACATAACCCTTTCTTCATCATTTAGAAAGGTTTCTTACAAAACCAATTGTATAACACCCTGTTAAAAAAGAAGCCATTTCTTGCAAGGTGTTAGGGAAATTCTTAAATAATCTGATTTTGTCTTGTAAGTGATACTAACAGAGCTTATAAGTACACAATAACTTAACAAATAGAGATGTACTGATTCAATTTGTCTTTCTGTCTTTCCATTATCCTAAATTTTTATTGTGAAATAAATATGCAATACTGCACAGTCTAAGCAGTAGCACATGACTGGTACAAAGGTACTCTGTGTGTCCCTCTGCAATTGCAACAACCTCTCTGTTTCTCAGGCAGTCCTTGCTTGAAATTTATTTTTTTTTTATGTTTGTTTGTTGAAACAGGGTCTCGTGTAGACCAGGCTGACCTCAAATTCACAGTGTAACTGAGGCTGTTCTTGAACTCTCGATCTTTCATCTCTCCTCCCAAGTGCTGGGATTACAGGCCCTTCCCCTGAAAGCTGTTATTTATTTCCTTGTTCTTCTTTCTAGTGTTTATTGCCTTTGCTTTTACCCTTAAACAGTGTATCATGGAATTGAATTGGCATCAAGAAATGCTAATTTTTTTGATGTTTGCTTGCTCAAGATTGTATTTTCCAGATTCATCCATGCTGAAGTTATCCGGTAGTGTTTGGCTGTGTGATAATACAACAGTCGAATGTCTCATCATAATGGGTTGCTCCTTGCTCCTTGCAATTATGAGAAATCCTGCCATATTATTATGTGTGTCTTTGTGTGCACTTGTGCAGTTAGTTATTACCCAGGGCAGGAAACTAGCTCTGGAATAGTTTGTGGATGTGGACTGTCAACTTTCTATCTAGGAAATACCAGACTGTTTTCTAAAATTATTACAATGTGAGGGGAGCCAGCTGGTTCCACTCCATGTATGTGACTCTCATTGGCAGGTATCCCAGGGCTCTGACACCTCTAGCATCTTGGGGTCTCCAATATAATCCAGGCTTGCTTTTCATAGCTTCATGCAATAGCCTCTCAGGAACTCTATACAGGCACTCCTCTGTCATATGCCTAGTCTCAGTGGCTCTCCTTAACCACAGAGAAAGATTCTACAACCCCTTTACTTGTGTATCATTCAGAACTCAAAAGTCAGAACCATGTGGGTGACACTGCCGTGTTTGAATACTAACTTGGGGTGAGCCTTGGCACTCATGAATCTTGTTTGTAGCTGTTTTGATGATTTGTTGCTGCTTTTCAGAAGCAGAAAATTCCTTAGGTCTTTTTCTTTCACAGGCTGGAGGTTTAGCTGAGTGGGGTCTCGCCCTGATGGTACCCTTCTCTTGATTCCATTTTTGATCAAGCCTCTCCTTAATTGTATCTCTATTGTATCTCTTTGAGCACAAGCCTTGGCTCCAATATTAAATTTCCTTGTGCCCTTTTTCTCTTTAAACTATGTGTGTTGTATTTCTTTTTGCTCTGCTTGCTCTTTTTCATTGTGGAGCTTCATAAGAGTGATTACTAATGATCAAGCAACAGAGTCAGCATCAGGCAGTCTTCAAATCTCCACCACCAAAGAAATTAGTCCATTACTTTCCAATTTAGCCTCAGGCAAATTATTAGGACAAAGGTAGAAAGCAGCCATACTCTTTGCCAGAATATCCCAAGTGGTCTCTAGGTCAATTGCTAATACGGTTCTCCTCTAAAACCTCTTGACCTGGGCCTCCATAGTCCATGTTGCCCTCAGCATTATGCTACTGTCTTCTAGTCTCCTACTAGGATGGCCTGTTAAGCTCTTACAGTGTTCAGCCACTTTCCTAGTCCAAAGTCCCAAAGTCTTCCATGTTCCTTTACAAACCAACATGGTAAGGTCTGTCACAGCAATAGCCCACATCCTGGTACTAACTTCAGTTAACTTATGTTTCAGTTGCTGTGATAAAACACCATGACCAAGGCAACTTATGAAAGAAAGCATTTAATTGGGTTTACATTTTCAGAGGATGAGTCCCTGATGGCAGAGCAAAGGCACAGTGGCAGAAACAGCTGAGAGCTCACATCTGGATCTGCAAGCACAAGGCAGAGAGCACACTGGAAATGATGCCTGTCTTCTGGAAGCTCAAATTCTGCACCTAGTGACACACCTCCTTGAAGAGGGCCACACCTGCTAATTCTTCTCAAAAAGCTTACTGGGAACCAAGTATTCAAACAAATGAGCCTACAGCAGCCATTCTCATTCAAACCACACAGGAGTGAGGGAGGGTAAAAAGACAAACACGTAGGCACACAGAAAGCTGGGATAGGGCTGATGGAGATGCCTGAGCACCCCAAAGCTCAGAGTGTATTTTATATACAATTGAACAGAGAAGTGGGGTTATTGTATACAGCTGAACAAGGTGGCAGGGTTATTGCATACAGATAAAGAAGGAAGCTGAGCTTATGGCATAAAACCGGACCAAGGAGACAAGTTTAGCCAGTCTTGGTAGGAGCAATCTTCAGGCCAAAATATGGGGGAGTGGAGAAAAAAACTATGGTGGGCATTTTTTGCATACATTATCAACATCCACATGTCGAAGGCTTCGCTGTCCCTCTGAGCCTCACTCTAGACTGATGGTTCTCAACCTTCCGAATGCTGTGACCCTTTGATACAGTTCCTCATGTTGCGGTGACCCCCCAATCATAAATTCACTTTCATTGCCATTTCATAGCTATAATTTTGCTACTGTTATGAATCATAATGTAAATACTTTTGGAGATAGAGGTTTGCCAAAGGGGTCATGACCCACAGGTTGAGAGCCACTGCCCCAAAGGGACGGCTTTACTATTTTCCCATAGGTCTAACACTGAGTTTCTTGACATGGCTATGCCCATGTCAAACAATACACATTCATCCAGGACATTACTCACTCAGGGCTTTCTCTGCTCCTCATACTAAATCAAGCCAGTTAACATAGCCATGCACATGTCCTTATAAAAATTCAAACTCGCTGGGCGGTGGTGGTGCACGCCTTTAATCCCAGCACTCGGGAGGCAGAGGTAGGCGGATCTCTGTGAGTTCGAGGCCAGCCTGGGCTACCGAGTGAGTTCCAGGAAAGGNGCAAAGCTACACAGAGAAACCCTGTCTCGAAAAACAAAAAACAAAAAACAAAACAAACAAACAACAAAAAAATTCAAACTCTCTCTGTTTCTCTCTGTATTTCTCTGTGTGTCTGTCTCTGTCTTTCTGTGTCTGTCTCTGTCTGTCTCTGTCTGTCTCTGTCTCTGTCTCTGTCTCTCTCTCAGGGTGTCATATAGCTTACTGGCCTCAAACTCTCTAATTAGCTAAGGATGACCTTGAGTTTCTGATCCTCCTACCTCTACTTTCCAAGTGATATGATTATAGGCACTCACCCCTCACCCCTCCAGACTATGAAGTACTGGGAATTGAACCCAAAGTTTCATGCATTCTAGTTAAACACTCTACCACTGAGCTGCATCCTCAGTGCCTGCTCATATGTTTGTCTATTGTGTTTATTAGTGTATAATCATTGTACAAAACAATAGATTTCGTTATAACATTTTCATGCATGTAAGTCATGTACTTTGGTCAAATTCAGTCCCCATTATTCTTTCTCACTGCCCTTCCTTGACACTTAAGTGTTTAGTCTTTCTGTCTATCCCTGTACCAATACCATCCTGCCTCTTTATTAAAGTTTTGATAGCTACAAGGTAATTCTTACTTTTATGTTCTTTGAGAATTTCTTGAAGAATGGGCCTCTGTGTAATTGCATTGACTCCAAAGGTTAATTATAGAGATCTTTCTGTCTGTTATTTCTAGCTGGGGATAATGATACGTGTCTATAACCCCATCACTCAGGAGACAGAAGCAGGAAAATCATGACTGCAAGGCTAGTCTGAGACAGAAAAGAAAAACTCTGTTTCATAAGATCAAGGGCAGGGAGTGTAGCTCAGTGGCAGAGTGTTTGCCAAGCCCGAAGGCTTTCCTTTTCACCCCCAGNACCTTTAACCTGTATACCCAGACACACAGACACACAGATGCACATACACACTATTCCTCTCATTTCATCTTCTTCNTGATCTTTCAGTGAGATTTTAGAATGATCTTTAGAAAGGTCAGGCATGTGTTCTGTTAGATTCATCTCTTAGTATCTCGTTCCTTGGTATCATTCTAAATAGATCTGTTGCTAAAATTTCTTCCCTGGGGAAAATTTAAATAATGTCTAACTCCTCCTCCTGTAGCTCCCAACGACAAGCTAAAGTACAGTTCCCCCTTCACTCAGGAGAACCGATGAGTTTCTTAGACTTATTTACAGAGCTATGAGCAAGGGGTTATGGTCAGGAATGTGGGTGGTTTCTAAGCAGCCACACCAGGTCGGCATATACCATGGAAGATGATTCTCACTAGCTTTGAAGATAGAGACTCCCTCCCCTAGTCTGTCCTTGCCTATATATTCCAGCCCCTTCCCAAGGCTGTGTGAAGTTAGAACAGAACTGCATCCAGCTGGTTGAGAGGCATGGCTGGATGCCTGGGTGAGGGTTCTGTGACCTTCTCTGCCCTTCCTCCTATGAGGGAATGTCAACTGTCAACAAACCCAACTGTGATGAACCTTTGCAAGCAGGCACAGCTGCTCTGATGAAGATGGTGGCAGTTTGTCTCAGAGAATAGTGATGTACAACAGGATCTTTAAAAACACAAAACAACAACAAAAACTTCCTCTTTATTGCCGTAGTTTTTAAATGCTAATGATTTAGTATGTTGACTCTGGCATCCGGCAACATTATAAAGGTTTACATTCTGTTCACTAATTTAAATATTCTTTTGAATATTTGCATACTCCATCACATCCTTGTAATTTTCCCCGTGCCAATCTGGATATTTTTTTATTTCTTACCTCACTCTACCACTTTGGTCCTCATACAATACTGAGCAAAAATGCAGCAAACACAACACTTGTACTCAATTTTCAAAGAAAGGGTGACTTGTGATGTTTTCTGTAGGTTTCTATAAATGCCCTTCTTCAAGAAAGGCATTCCTGAGACATGTGGTGGCAATTGTCTTTAATCCTAGCACTCAGGGGGGCAGAGGCAGGTGGATCCCTGTGAAGCCGGTCTGGTCTACATAGAAAGTTCCAGACAGGCCAGGGTGTCAAAGTGAGAGCCTGTCTTATGAAACAAACAAACAAAAAGCATTCCTAGCTTTCTGTGAACTTGGTCTGGGTGGATAGTGAATGTCTGCACCTGTTCAGATCATTACCATTTTTTTAATGTGAATTACATTAATTGGTTTTCTCATTGTAGCCCAACTTGCAGTAGGTTTGGTTATGATATCTTATTTTGCTAGGTTGAAATTGCCAAAATGTCATTCAGGGNTTTTGCATCTATATGTGAGTGAGATTGGACTGGATTTTTCTTTCTCACACTCTTGTGCTCAGCTTTGGTGTAAACAACGCTACACTCGCTCCCTGAAATGAAATGGAAGAGAAGCCCCCTGGCCTACGCTCTGGGACAGCTTGTATGAGATCGGGATTTCTTACCAGTCCAGTGTTTGACCAAAACCTTCGCAGAACTGTTTCAGGCTGAATGTTTCCTTCTGGAAAATATCTACTGGTATAAGTTCTTGTATGATTACGACTCTGTCCTGACTTCCTTGTTCAGTTTTCAAATTGATCAGCACGAGAACAACATTCTCTTTGTAATTTCTAGATTGTGTGTGATTATAGTTTTTATGTTATTCACATTGGTGTGTTCCTTTGCTTTTCTTTATTGTTTTCACAAGGTTTTTAGATTTATGAGTCTTAGATAAACAAACTTAGTATTGTTTCTGCTGTGTGTTCGTTTCCAGTTTCATTATTTTGCCTTACTTTCTTCTCTTTGCCTTTGTTTTGCTCTTCTTTTTCTAACCTTTAAGCTCTTTACATTTCAAAAAGAAAGAATTCTCTTCCAATTCTCATTAATTACTTTTTTGTTCAGTTTCTGCTTCCGGAGCTTTAATATATAGTATCAAATATCTGATATATAATATTGCAGCATTACTATATTTCCATACAGCTGTATTTCTTGACCACAACTTTCTTAGTCAATCAGTTTTTCTAGCTATCTTTTCTTACTTAATTATTGTTTATTATCATTTGAGATAAAGTTTTACTGTATACCCAAGCTGGCCTCAAATTCTTGATCTTCCTGCCTCTCCCTCTCAGGGCTGGGATTAACCCTGCACCACCAGGCTAGTTACCTTTTAAAAATTAAATCTTATCTTAGTTGTATTATGGTCACAGACTCTAGTTGGTGTGTTCCAAATTTTTCAAAATGCTCCTAGATCTGCTTTATGGCTCGCATGTGTCAACTTCAGTGAGGTTTTGGAGTGGGCTCACAAAAAACCTATTACTTTTCCCCATTTTTTTATTTTGCTTCTGGGGATCCATTTTTACTGGTCTTCTAGTAAGCATATGGTATCTTTTCCTTCTGCCCTTTAAGACAGAGTTGCAGGAAGCAATGTTCAAATTTAGGTTTAGCAAATACCCTTCAGGCCAAACATTGACTTTCTGCTCTCTTTGGCTTCTAGCCTTCAATCCTGTCTTGGTGCTACTTTACTTCTTAGGTTCTTGTCAATTCATAGACTTTTCCAGAATGTATTTTAAACATGTCGCCTTGTGTGGGGAGTGGAGAAATCCCTGAGTGTGTGAGGTCCTGAGTGAATGTGTGTTGTTATGGGATATACAGGATACTAGCCTGAGACCCGAGGGAAATGGATAGCCTTCTCTTTTGATCTCTGTGTGGATGTTGACAGTGTGTGCAGAAAACATCCATTTCTTCCCCAAGAGGTTCAGGGCTTGAAGACTGACTGCTCCCCTCCAGAGATTTCTTCTATGAAGACTAACCCTGACTCTTTTATCTGGCTGTACACCATAGACTCTGCCTCCTTGTTTATTTGTACGTAATAATCCCACCTCTTTGTTCAGCTGTGGGAAATAACCCTGCCTCCAAGTTCAACTGTATATAATGAACATGCTGAACTTCCTGGGTGCTGCAGTTTCTCCCACTAAGAGTTNNNNTCACTCAATCTCAGATCTTTGTCTGTGTTTGTCTTTCTTCATTTGCTTGCCGTCACAGTCAGGTCTGTCCCTAAAGCTATGCCGCAACCTTGTGTTGTTCCTTTTAGTAGGAGAGATTGTCTGAAGCCCTAGACAAGCATATTCCTAGAAAAATAAATCCGTTTTTATTGTTCAATAGGTGTTTATTGATTGCCTGGTATGCGCTGAGGAAGAGCTATGATTGCTACCTCTACGTGGTCAACCTATGGGCCTAAGGAAAAAAGAGTCATTGATTGGGGGCAGGCAGTAGAAGCCACTGCGAGAAGGTGATGGGAACTGGGGGGTTAAAATAAAGGTTGGGGGACATCCTAATTTACACCTGAAAGCTGATGCTGATCTCTTTGGGACTAGAGAGTAAGTAAGACATTAGCGGTTACTGTGAAGGGTATGTGGGAGACGGGAATAGAAGAAGGAGAGCCAACAGGGACAGGCGTGTAGCTGGATGGAAGAGAGAACTTCTGGAGTTCCGAGGCACAGAGGATGCCTATGGTCGGCATCAATTAATTGCATATTTAAAATTACCTGTAGACATTATGAATGTTCCTAAGACAAAGAAACTAAACATCTCAGTGATAAGTCAGTTTTCTTGATTTAGTCATTAGACTCCTTACCAATGTATTGAAATGGCATGCTATGTCACCGAAACATTTACACTTCTTGTAAGTCAATTAAAAATAAAGTATAGCTTTCCAAAAACAGCTTTCAGAGTCATAGAGGCCTGAGGACAATTTTCAGCATCACTAGTTCCAAGCTGTGAGAGCTGATTTGAGTCAGCCTTGTCTCAGGCCCGGATTACAAAAAGAGCTGGGCAGGCAGTGATGGCACAGGAAATGTGGGTTGCCATTTGACCCGGAATATGCCAAAGCCAGAAACAGCAAAGTTGCTTTTCTAAAGTTTCATTCCCCACCCCACCCTGCCCTCGGAGCTGCCAGACAGGAGGGGGTAGGATCTTACCCCACTAACTCCAGAGAAAGCCTTCTCTTCCAGGATTTCCTGAGAGGTACATCTTCTCCCTCTTGACTTGGGTTCTTTGGTAATTTTAGAGTTTGGGGAATAAAAGGCAGGAAGGAAACATCTTCCAGACAACTTCTGCTTTTCGTCTCACCAGCAGACTTCCCCGAGCAAGTGGCATGCCTGCTGACTTCTTGTAAGAAGGAAAATGCAAGGAATATGGAAGTTAACATTTGAAAAGCTATCACATTGCAAAAGGATTGGCTGACACATGCAGAACAGATGAACAGGAGAGAAAATTGGAGCAAAAGGGAGCACTCTGGATGTGCTCCTCGGGAACCCAGACTTTTTTCTGAAGACAATGGATTGGCAAGCACAGATCTGCCAGTCAGGGTAGGTGTTTAGTATCACAGACTGGAGGGATGAGGAGAGAGCTCTTTTGCCTTGCTGGGCTTTCAGAGAGATGAAGAGATTTACTGCAAGCAGAGGGAGGCCACATATTGGGCAAATGAAAGGGATGTGACCCATGGCTGTTGTGGCCATTCTGCAGAGAATTNTAGACAGTAGAAATACTGAGGCAGGATGGACACGCCATGGGAGTATCGGGATTGAGACTCTTCCCTAGGCTTCTGACAAAGATCACTAAATGGATGGTAGTGCTACTAGCTGGGATAGGAGATTCTGGACTGGGCTCAAAGGGGAGTGCCAAGGATGGACTAGAATCTGACATCACTGTGGGCTTTGCTGTGATAGTAAAAGCCACCCAGCTCAAGCACTCAGATTTCAGAGGTGTTCAGCTGATGAATGTAGGAGGGAGCTTCAAGAAGGAAATGGTGGTCAAGAGTGTCTCATGAGATGTAGATCACAAAAGGAGTCCACCATGTTTGGCATCAAGAGGGGCCTTGGTGACTTTAGCCTGGACAGTATCATGAGTGGAGGAGGGACAGGCTTTCAAAGCAAGGAGAAGCTTCATGCTGTTCCATGTAGCTGGGCGTGGTAATGCTGCCTCAGTGGGAGAAGCAGACAGCTTGAAGGGGGATGTCACCTAAGCTGGAAAAAAAAAAGATGGTCCAAGTACATCTTTACAGATCTTACAGCTTATTAAATCCTTCTCAGATTTACCAAGCTTAAAGATGAAAAATAAGACAAATTAACCTCACAGGAAAGATAGCTGTTATACATTAGTGAGCTCCAGATGTTCTATTAGGATGAAACACGTCTTTGTGGAAATTAAACCTAATTAAAGTTGGAGGTACCCTTGCATGAGCAGTTTACATGTATTTTGATGTCCACTATTTGAGGTCAGTAACTCACATATGGGACACTGGTAAGTTTAGGAACACAGTTAGGAGTAAGGGGGAATTCATTAAAGATGGGATTGGAGAAGATGTCCACTTTTTTTTTTTTAACTTTATCACATACTGATTAGGAACCAGATCTTATTTCACACACACAAAAAAAATCTTTTGCAAATATTAGCTGAAATAAAGTTCAGGCTTATATTGAAAACTGTGGCCTATTAATATTCAAAACACCCATTTTCCAAGATTTAAATTGAAGAGCACTGTAAGATACCATGCAAGACTTTAGACACTATCACCTTGGTTTTCTTGATACATTGGCATTTTTTTTTCATCATGTAACAGCAATAAGTTCAGGTATTACCTAGAAACAGTTTAGAAAAGCATGCCCATTCTGTTTCTTAACCCTGAAGAATGTTAGTTATTTGGGCAAATAAGAAACAGACACCAAATAAATGGAGACAGCCTTGCCAACAAATAGGAATATGCTGTTCCATGGCTTGTAATGGGAGGCTGCCATAGCCAACAAGTTGATTTCCATTCTTTTTCTTTCGTTTTTTTCCTCCTCCTCCTCTTCTTCCTCCTCCTCCTCCCTCTTCTTCCTCCTCCTCCTTTTCCAAGACAAGGTTTCTCTGTGTAGCCCTGGCTGTCCTGGAACTCACTGTATAGACCAGGCTGGACTTGAACTCACAGAGATCCGCCTGCCTCTGCTCCCAGCGCTGGGATTAAAGAAATGGGCCACCACTGCCTGGAGAGATGTCCATTCTTAAACCAAACATCAAAATAGCACAAAACACAAGCCCCAACGGCAAAACATCTTGTACCAAACTACATAAGGGGCAACAATACCTCCTTTCTTTGAAATAGTGGAAGAAGACTGATTAAAAACAAAATAAAACGGAGATACATCTAGACTAGAAGAGAGACAGTTGGTGGGGAAAGGCTCCTGGCTATGGAACCAGCAGGTGGAAGGGTCAGAAGGTGAGACCAGACTTGGGCAATGAAGCAGATGAGAGCTGGGTGTGCCCCAACTTCATAGGCATCAGGTACAGGAAGTTGAGGGACATTCAACAATATTTAATTAGTCCCTACTCTGCTTCAGCGGCAGTCTAAACCAGGCAGCCACCAGAGAATGAGGAACGAACGTACTAGGAACGTGAACCAATCCTTCTGAGTAAGTTGTCAAACCTAGAGAGGGCGGTGGCAGAGGAAGGGCGGCTTGACTAGGGCTTCCTGAATGATGAAATGAAGGAAGCTTGAGNATATTTCTTTCCCAAGGTAGGAGGTAATGAGAGTAGCCCGAGAGAAACAGGAAAAGTCAAGTTGGAGAATGAAAAGCTAGAAAACAAACAGTAACAGCGCATTCTACAGACCATGCTGAAAGTCACCNCTCCCCCNCTACGGGATCAAGTGTAATACTCCAAGCGCCCCTGTCAGGAAGNTGCCACTGTTCCCAGTGTATTGACTTGGAGATTGAGGACTGGGTTCTTTCTCTGGTTTTGATTGCACTTCTCCACAGTGGAGTAAGATCCTTCGAACAGTTACTGGAAAGTTTAGATCTTTTTAAAAAATTTCTGTCGCCAGTGAAACCGATGAAAAGCCGTATTGAAGTGAAAATTCCTAGTAGGTTAAGGCATCTCTGTCGGGCCTTAGTTATCCCTGGGGCAACCTGGTTGAATCCCTCACTGTGGTACTTGACTGAAATGGTTGCCAGTGGAGAGAACTGGATTCTTGGCCCCCAGCATAGCCTATGCCCACCATGCTTCACTGTTGCAAAGAAACTGCTGTGTCCGGGGCCCATCCTGGAGAGAGTTTGTATAAATAAATGCATGTTTCTACGGCCCCGAGACTGTATGAATGTTCACGCTCGCTGTGCACACGGAGAAATGCACAGACGTTTAGAAGTGAAGCCATAGGCTTCCATCTCTACTTCCAAAGAAAGAACCGGCTGCAGAAAAACAAGACAAAAAGCAGTGGACNCCACGAATACGCACGGTGGCAGCCGTTACTTCAAGTGTGCTTTTAAATAAGAGGTCTCATAACTGAGCTTGGAGGGGAAATAAGCAAAGATACAGCTTCTGCCGTGATCAGATCTGCGTGCACTCGCGTTACACGGGCATGACGTTTTCACACCATCATGCAACGGACCGTCTTGCACGCTTTTTTGGCAGCTGGCCTCTGAACCCCCTCCACCCGGTGCAGCGCCGCAAGGTTGCCATGGCGACCAGAGGAAACTTTTAAAAAACGCTCCCCGGAGGCCCCGCGCCGCTGGCGAGCCGCGCTCTCCCGGCGGGGCCCAGGGCCCGCGGCGCACGGCCGGCGGCGGCGGCGGCGGCGGCGGCGGGGGGTGGGGGAAGGAGGAGGAGCTTTGCGGGGCGTGCGCGCAGCCCACCGCCAGCTCGGCCGCCGCCGCTGCCGCGTCTCATTCATGAGGCCCGGCGGGCTCGGCTGTGGCCCGCGGCTCCC